>CAUYPK010110541.1:0-71971 GCA_963574355.1 Loris lydekkerianus | reverse complement strand
GACATTGTTTTAATTATAGCCATATTTTTTTTTTTTTTTTTTTGCTTTTTTTTTGTTGTGGCAATCTACCCAGTGTTTATTGATAAAGTTTATAAAAAAAAAAAAAAAAAAAAAAAAAAAAAAAAAAAGAAAGAAAGAAAGAAAAGGAAAGGAAATTACATGGAACCCATGTAAAGTGAAATTGCCAATTGCCCTTCTCTGGATAAGGGTAGCTCTTAAGGTAAGCCCCTAATAAATAGTTTATGAGAGCCCCTGCCTAGCACTTCGAGGTAAGTATGGTGGTATAACATGGGTAAAAGAAAACAGTAAAGCAATATTCTAAGGGGATCAGGTGCTAACCACTATGCTGAGTTTGCCTCTCTCAGGTGCTTATCCCAGTTACAAGCAGAAAATGGAAAGGAACTAAGGAAGTGCCTCTAAAAACTCATACCTTGAGAAAACTGTCAGAAGTGGGCAAGGCACAGTGGCTCACCCCTGTAATTCTAGCACTCTGGGAGTATAAGGCGAGAGGATCCCTTGGGCTCAGGAGTTCAAGAGCAGCCAGAGAAAGAGGGAGACCTCATCTTTCCTTAAAATAGAAAAATTAGCCAGGCTTGGTGGAAGGTAGTCCCAGCTATTGGGAAGCTGAGGCAGGAAGATCACTTGAACCCAGGAGTTTGGTGTTCTAGGCTGATACCACAGCACTCTAGGCTGGGGCACCAGAGTGAAACTTTGTCTAAAAAAAAAAAAAAAAAAAAGTTAGAAATGAAACATTGGGTTCATCGAATCAAAGTAAAGAGATATAGCCCCCCAGTGGAGAGGTCAGCCTTAGGTGATCTAAAGTATCTGAGAAAAAGGGGGGGGAAATGAATGTTGATATTTTTGCTAAAAAAAAAAAAAAAAAGAAGGAAGGAAAGAAGGAAAGAAAGAAAGAAAGAAAGAAAGCCAGCCAGCCTATTTGTATTCCTAATAGTTTTAGCAAGAGTCCCAGAATCCTTGTGTCTTGTCCCTGAATCCTGTGTCTTGTGGCCTCCTGCCATAGGCATTCATTCAAGTCACATGGGTTGATAGCAGGGAAAGTTGGTAAATTCAGAGAAGAGTGGGGGACTAATGCCCAAGGCAAGGATGCTGTGCAACCACAAACAGCAGATGTCTGTCACAATGCTCTTCCTGCTTCTCAGTAACTTCCTAGCATGGTGCTCTGAATCTTAGGTCTTCTCTGATCCCAAAAGTGGCATCAGATAAATTTCCTCCTGTGCTTTACTACCACCCCATCAGCTAACTGGTCATTTCTCTCCATAGACTATCATTAGTCTCCCACATCTGAACTGTTCCCCCTTGGCCCTTCCTGGGTACCTACTCTGTGCACCTGACTGTCGGTTGTGGAGGAGAAGGTGAGGGTGGGCATGAGGTTGAATAAGACACAGCCCAAGGGAGGCAGATAGTTACAGTGGGGTCTGTCCCTTGGCTCCTGGTGGTTCATGCTCACCTTTCTGTGTTCCCAGTTCTCTGAAATGCTCTCTAGATGGTAGGCACTGATCTGTGACAGGAAGACCAGGGCAGTGGAGGGGTGTAAATGGTGCTGGGAGGCACACTGATGGTGGCTACTTTCCCAGAGAGGAGACACTGATTGCTCGGGCTGGTGTGGTCTCGGAGCTCTCCCTCACCAGGACAGGCTGGGGGGTCTCATCAGAACTTCTTTTCCAGTGAGGATGTGTGGTGGGCTCAAACAAAGAACTTTAGCAGTTAGGGCGAGAAGGACATCAGTGACAAGGAGGACCTCAGTGACTGCCTAATTAACTCAGTGCCTTTTTTCCTTGATGCAAGCACGTAGGCTCAGAGAGGGGCAGGGACTACATCATGGCAACCTGGCAAACTCCTGCATGACATGCAGGGGGTCCAGATTCCTGACTTCCTCCTTGGCCTCCTGCCTCCACCACCGCTGAGACCTGGGCTTTATGCAATGTAGTCAATTTCATTTCCAGGGAAGGGAAAAAAAAATGATCAAGTGAGAGAATAAACCAACAGCAGTGCCTTTGGTTTTCAGAGTGACATTTCAAAAATTGGAAAGTGAGTTACAGAGAAATATTTGCATTGCACAAATGAGGGAAAATAAGAAAATAATAAATAGGCAATACTGATAAAAAGAAAATAGTGTGTCAGGAGTTAAGAGGCAGAGGTGAACATGGAAGGCCTGGGATACACAGAAGTGCCTACAGCAGCCCAGATAAGGCCTGGGATGGTTTGCATGTGGCCAATACTGTAGTCATCAAATCCAAGACACTTGTGGAGTGTAAGGACTCCATTATTTTGTGTACCATTAAGAAAAAAAGCACTCTGCCAGTTAAACTCTGATATGCCACTGACAAATTTCTTTGATCAAATCTGTAGCACGTAGATAGAATTGGCCTTCCCTCCAAATCCCTGGGCAAGGAAGAATAAGAAGGACCAAGACCAGGACAGCTTAGGGATGTGTGGGCTAAAAATGGCACAAGGACTCAAATGGGAGGACTCATTTATATTATGTGAGCGAGGATGCTAAGCACCAAACAAACCAAATTCTGTTGTCTATCGTTAGACCTGTGAACCCAGGTCCTTACTGTCCTGTTTCCTCCAATGGGATCCTTTCATTCTTAACCTGTTATGAATATCTCCAATGTGTAATTATTGATTAGAAGAACGATATTTTTCAGACCAATTAGCAGCACGAAAATTGTTAGGGAAAAAACCCCACTACTCTCTAGACATTTGCACATTTTTTCTTTTTGAGACACTCAGAAGAGTATCATGGTGGTGCGGTGCCTGGGGCTCAGTGAGTAGGGCGCCGGCCCCATATACCAAGGGTGGTGGGTTCGAGCCCGGCATTCCTGTCCTAATAAAGCTTACATTAAAAAAAAAAAATCATTAAAAAAAAAAGAGAGAGAGAGATTCTATCTCCAAAAAATAAAAAAGGAAAGAAAAGGGGCAGCACCTGTGGCTCATAGGAGGAGGGCACCAGCCCCATATACCAGAGGTGGCAGGTTCAAACCCAGCCCCAGCCAAAAACTGCAAAAAAAAAAAAAAAAAAAAAAAGAGTGCCAGGGCATCACAGCTCACTGCAATCTCCAGTTCCTGGGCTTAGGCGATTCTCTTGCCTCAGCCTCCCAAGTAGCTGGGACTATAGGTGCCCGCCACAACGCCCAGCTGTTTTTTGGTTGTAGTTGTCATGGTTGTTGGCAGGCCTGGGCTGGATTTGAACCTGCCAGCTCTGGTGTATGTGGCTGGCGCTCTAGCTGCTGAGCTGTAGGCGCCGAGCCTGCACATTTTTCTAAAGCAGAGCAAAAGCTGAAAACTGATTTGTAGCTTCCAGAAGTTGTGGTGCTGAAGACATCTTGCTCTAAAAAGAAATTGAAAATCGGGAACAGGGGCTCATGCTTATAATACCACCAAGAGGCTGAGGCCAGAAATGTGCTTTAGCCCAGGAGTCTGAGGTTGCAGTGAGGTAAAATCGTGCCACTGCGCTCCAGAGTGAGACCTTGTCTGGTAGGAAGGAAGGGAGGGAGGAAAGGAGGGAAGGGCAGAGGGAAGGAAGGCGGAAAATAACACGAGGAGAAAGGAACATACCCCTCAGAGCCAGGCTGCCCTGGGCTTGAATCTTGACTCCAATCAGGAGTCCCAGGCTGGAATTAAAGTCCCAAGGAATGATGAGGGCGATAATAGTGATGGAAACAGCCGAGGGCTCCATGCTTCCTACCCTTGCTCTACAGTGTGGGAGGCGCTGTCTTATCTCTGATGAGGGAACCACTTTAGCACCATTTGACTCTTCCTTCATTGTTTAATTTGAAATATAATAATTTATTTAAATTGGATAATTATAGAATCTCAGAGAAGGAAACAAGCTTAGATACTTTATTGCAAGTTTACTGCCACATTGCAAGTCCAGTGGTCCATTCCCAGACTTCACGTCACATAACCCATCCAGCAGCACAGGACTCAGTCTGTTACGCTTTCCCCTCGTTAACTGTTTTCACTGGTCTTCCGGACACTGCACCTGGTTTTCCTTCCACCTCACTATTTCTCCTTCTCAGTGTCTTTCTTTCTTTTTTTTTTTTTTTGAGACAGAGTTTCACTTTGTTGCCATTGGTAGAGCGCTGTGGCTGCAGAGCTCACAGCAACCTCAAACTCTTGGGCTTAAGCGATTCTCTCGCCTCAGCCTCCCAGGTAGCTGGGACTACAGGCACCTGCCACAACGCCCGGCTATTTTTAGAGACAGGGTCTGCCTCTGGCTCAGGCTGGTCTCAAACCTGTGCGCTCAGGCAGCACACCCGCCTCAACCTCCCAAGTGCTGGGATTACAGGCATGAGCCACTGGGCCAGGCCTTTCTCAGTGTCTTGCTGGTTCCTGCTCCTTGCCTTGCCTTCTGAACATGAGAGTGCTCCAGGATGCCTGCGCCTGTGTGAGTTCCCTGAGTCCTGGGCTACCTCCTGAATTGCTGTCTCCAGTGCAGGACTCTTCTCTGAACTTCAGACTTGTATCTCCAGCTGCACACTTCATCACCACCTGGATAATAGGAACCTCAAACTTATTTCTGAAACACAACTCCTGATCTTTACCCTACCTTCAAACAATTCCCAACAGTCTTCCTTATTGTAGTAAATGCAGTTTTCTTCTTCCAAGGATTTTGCTCAGGTCAAAATCCTTGCTGTCAAACTTGACTCCTCTTTTTCTTTTTCACACTCATATCAAAATCATCAGCTAATGCTGCTGGTCACCCACATAATCCGATGTGCAAGCACTTCTCACCTCCTTCCTTACTCTCACGTGGCACCAACCTGCCATTAACACCCATCTGGATTCCTGCAATGGCACCAACCTCCTCCTGTGTGTCCTTATAAGACTTCAGTATAAGGATTGAGCCTTTGAACTATAAATCCTCCAATGCTCCACGTCTCACTCAGAGTCAAAGCCAATAGTCTACAGTGTCCTTCACAGTCCTGCCCCACCTGACATCTCTTTCCTTTCCCTGTCCACTGAAGCCATATCTCCTACCACCTTCCCCCTTGGCAACTATTTCAGCTCTACTGGTGTCCCAGCTGTTTCTGAAACAACCTAGCCTGCTCTCACCTCTTGGCCTTTGTACCTGCTGTTCCCTCTGCCTGGAAAGCTTTTCCCTACGAGATCTCTGAATGGCTTCTTCTCTCCCTTCCTTGAGGGGTCTCCACTCAAACATCATCTTCAGAGTGAGGCCTTCCTGATCACCTACTTAAAATGGCAACCTCGACTGGATGCAGTGACTCATGTCTGTAATCCTAGCAGTCTGGAAGGCCAAGGCTGGTGGATTACTTGAGCTCAGGAGTTGGAGACCAGCTTGAGCAAGGGCAAGACCCCATCTCTAAAAATAGCCTGGTGTTGTGGCAGGCTCCTGGAGTCCCAGCCACTCAAAAGGCTGAGGCAAGAGAATCACTTGAATTCTAGAGTTTGAGGTTGCTGTGAGCTATGACACCACAGCACTCTACCAAGGATGAGAAAGTGAGATTCTGGTCTCCAATAAATAAATAAATAAACAAATAAAAAGAAAATGGCAACCCCACTTCTATCTCTAGAAGTCCCTCTGCCCATTTCTTGTTTTTATTTTTCTCCATGGCATTTACCATTTGTGCCATCAATATGTTCCTTTTATTTCTTTATTTGGTCATTGTTTGTCTCACAATATTGAATATAAGCTCCATGAGGACAGGGATTTTTTTTTTTGTTTTGTTTTGTTCACTGTAAATCCCCAGTGTCTGCCACATAGTAGGCTCTCACAATTGTTTTGAATGGATTAATTCATTAAACAAGATGCTGTGCCAGCATTTTCTGCAGCACTGAGGATGTAACTACCAGGCAGAGCTCTCACCCTTATGAAATATTTGTGCTTGGGGTAGGAAAGAGAGACAGAGATAGTTAGACAGCAGGGAAGCATGATAATGAAGGCCAGGCAAAAAGGCTGGTTGTGTAAGGGACCAGGCAGAGCTTCCTGAGGAGACGGCCTCCCCACAGACTGAGCAGCTGCTGGGTCCCTTGCACAGACAGCCTGTTTACCTCTGCTTTGTTATCTTGCTCACTTGTTTCCAAAGGGGTGCTGCAGGTAAGGAGAGCTCAGCTCCTCCTGAGTTAGCACGTGTGTGTGTGTGTGTGTGTGTGTGTGTGTCTGTGTCCTTCACCCCAATACCCTCTGGAACTGTTTGGATTTTTTATACCATTAGCTTAGGTAATAAATCAAATGGGGGGGAAAAAAGGTCACCAGAAAATAATGAACTAAATGAGTAATGTATGCCTTTTTTATAGCTGGTTTTACATTAACATTAAATCAGATATCTGGCTTAGTACAAATTTGCAAGGTAGGAAATAGTTACACAGTTTGCATTCACTACACTACTAGGTGCATTTTTTTTATTCGGCCAGGCATGATTCAGTAGTGTTTTGTTTTTCAAAGTTAATTAGATAAATATTTGTCATCTACCAAGTGTTAAAGCAGTAACAGGAGAAAAATTGACATACTCTTTTGAAAGAAAAATCTGCCAACGATTAATGTGTATTGCAGCCAAAAACCCTCTGAACAGTTCCTCTTTTGGGACAGATAATTAGGATATACTCCTTGGTTCCATTTGAGAAAGTCCCAGTTTCCCCCATAGCGACCTCACATCCCTCCCCTTGGGGACACCAAATCACAGCGGAATCTGTGAATGGAGCTGCTGGAGGACACCAGCCTGACTCACAGCACATTTGCTATGGAGACTATGTTTGGCGAGTGTCAAATGTCTGAATTTCTTTTCCTGGGTATTGTAGGGATGACAGCATTTATTTATAACAGGAGAGATTCTGAAATTGGCCACTGCCAGCACAGAATAGCAATCACCACGAAACTGCTGGAAAGTATTCCCTTTGCTCTTAGCAGAGCGGGCCACAGAAATACTTGATAAGCAATTTAATTACAAAACTGACTGGTTACTGGACCAGGAGAAACCTGTAGATGTGATGTGAAACATTCCCTAATTGGATTTATGGGTTAGGACATTGTTTCCTGACCTAAGGAGAGCCCTAACTTACTAAAATTTTTATTATTTGTTTTAGAGAGGAAAAGGGCCAGAAATATATCACCTATAACTTATATATCACCTATAAATTCCAGAATGTTGAGGTTTACTAACTGAAGTAGAAAAATACCCCCAATATCTACCTCGTGGTTATAATTCAGGCTTCATGAATAAGAAATAAAACTGAGTAACAGTGAGTGGAAAATAGGAAATACTTTTAACATCACGAGCTAAAGATTATGTTTAGGGTGACTGCAGGAGGAAAGCAAAGTTTTCTTGTGTGAAATTTTATTTTTAAAAAGAGCCATGAAGCTGGGACCCATAGCATAATGGTTAGGGCACATACACCAGGGCTGGTGGGTTTGAACCCAGTCTGGGCCTGCTAAACGAAAATGACAACAACAACAACAACAACAAAAACCCAGCCAGGTGCTGTGGCAGGTGTCTGTAGTCCCAGCTACTTGGGAGGCTGAGGCAAGAGAATCGCTTAAGCCCAAGAGTTTGAGGTTGCTGTGAGCTGTGACACCATAGCACTCTACTGAGGGTGACATAATAAGACTATGTCTCAAAAAATAAAAATAAATAAATAAGTGGAGTGACCATTCTAATATACATTGGAGGACACTAAATTATAAAATAATTTACCTATAAGTGCTGTACAATTAATCTAAGTTATATTTATCCATGTCTATACGTCATGTTTCATAAGTTAAACATTTTCGCAGTTTGTGTTATCAGTATGTTGTGTTACTGGTGGTCCAAATTCCTTTGGAAAATATATCTTTAACGATTATTAATTATCAAAAAAAAAGTTTACTAAGCACCCAATTGCTTGAATCATTTGGTGGTGGAAGCTGCTTCTTCTTAGTGGTTTAGACATTGGTGCCTTACATATGTGTGTATATAAAATGAAGTGACAGAAGGATTTTCGAGGGGGTCTTTTTGCAGTTTTTATTTTTTTGGCCGGGGTGGGCTTGTACTTGCCACCTCAGGCATATGGGGCTGGTGCCCTACTCCTTTGAACCACAGATTCTGCCCTGGAAGTGTTTTTTTTTTTGTTTGTTTTTTTTTTTTTATATGTTAACATCAGGGTACAAATCCTTTTAAAATTCTGCATTTTTGCGGGTTTCTTAAGTGCAACGAGTAAACTGTGATTGTAAGTGCCTGGGGTCTATTGCCACCTAGTGTTCTAGGCGTAGAAGAATAGAAAACCTGCCAATGATTAATGTGTATTTACATGCCTGCCCCAGGGACCCATTTCGGCTCCCAATTCAGAAAGTCCCCAGGGTTCATCAGTACAAGGCTTTTACCGCTTTCCTTTCCATTGCCGAAATACTCTGACACAGGCTCATCCTGTTGAAGTGAACTTTAGTGTCCTGACTCAGTGTAACTAGCTTATCACACGCTTCCTGTGAGCAAGTTTCCTAAGCTCTCTGGGCTTCAGCTTGCACATTTTTTAGATGCGAACAGCATTAATATCTACCTCTTGAGTTGTTCTGATGAAACGAGTTAAAATGCTTACAACATTTATTAAATGGTGAACATTTACTTGGCAGCGCCTGTGGCTCAGTGAGTAGGGCGCTGGCCCCATATACCAAGGGTGGCAGGTTCAAACCCAGTCCCCACCTTAGCAATTATAACAAAAAAATAGCTGGGCGTTGTGGCGGGCGCCTGTAGTCCCAGCTACTTGGGAGGCTGAGGCAAGAGAGTGAGACTTTGTCTCTACAAAAAAAAAAAAAAGTCCTCACATAATAATCCTAATTACGCAGTGGCCTATTGAGAAGGTCTTTTTTTTTTTTTTTGGCCAGGGCTGGGTTTGAACCCACCACCTCCAGCATATGGGGCTGGTGCCCTACTCTGTTGAGCCACAGGCACCACCCTTGACAGAGTCTTTTAAAAACATCAAGCAGGTTCCAAGTTTGCAATCACTAATATAGAAAATGTACATGTCTGGGTGGTGCCTGTGGCTCAGTAGGTAGGGCACAGACCCAATATACCAAGGGTAGCTGGTTCGAACCTGGTCCCGGCCAAACTGCAAGCAAAACAGAATAGCCAGGCATTGTGGCAGGCGCCTGTAGTCCTAGCTACTTGGGAGGCTGAGGCAAGAGAATCGCTTAAGCCCAAGAGTTTGAGGTTGCTGTGAGCTGTGATGCCACACCACTCTACCAAGGGCAATAAAGTGAAACTTTGTTGCTAAAAAAAAAAAAAATACTAATAAAATAAAATGTACATATCTAAGTACTCAAATGTCTTTTTTGATATTTTTTATTATAAAAGTAAAAGTAAAGTGAGCTATGTAAAACTAGTGGGATATTGGACACTATTTGAGAAATGAATGCATCAGTATTTGGTTTGATGGAAATAGTTGGAATTCTCAGTGAGTGCTCAAGGTCCTCATCAGATATTTTTGTTCTAATTTTACTCTTAATAAGCTTCATTCTTGAAAATAGTTGTCCACAAAAGTAGGTGCTGCCAAAAATCAATGCCGTTAATAAGGTGTGATTGTGAAGCAAGTGATACTTGTCTTTGGGAAGAGAGGGCCTGTAAAAGTCCAGTAAAGAGACAAGTTCTATGTCAGATTGCAGCTCTATGCATTCCATTTGAAAATTGGCAGGTAACATATTTATGCCAACTGAAAATGGAGAGGCAAATGCACCAAAATATTGATTACTTTCCTGGAAGTCTTAAGATCTGTTTTCAAATTCCTGTATCAAATTGTCAAGTAAAGTTGCATATTTTCCCTGTCCACAGGACTGTTTAGCCAACATATTGAAATGCATAAAATTGTTTGCCTTAATTTGAGCTTGCCATAATTTCTATTTCATATGGAATGCTACCATGGTTTGAAACATGGTAAGAATAAGTTGGTTTTCACTTGAAGATGCATGTTTTAACTCATTTAAATTAGTGGTTAAATCCACTAAAAATGCTAAATGTGTAAGCCACTTTTCATCATCAAGTTCTGGCACAGATTTGGTTTTTGATATCATAAACGACTTGATGACATGTCACGAATCATAAAATCTTTTCCACATTTGGCCTAGACTTAGCCATCTTACTTCTGAAAAGTAAATGTTGTTACCATAGCCAGCATCAATAGTTTTAAGGAGGCTGGGCAAGGTGGCTCACACCTGTAATCCTAGCACTCTGTGAGACTGAGGCAGGTGGATTGCTTGAGCTCAGGAATTCAAGATCAGACTGAGCAAGAGCGAGACCCCATCTTTACTAAAAATAGAAACAAACAAACAAAAAAAAAAAAACTAGCCAGGTGTTTGGTGGGTGCCTGTAGTTCCAGCTACTCCAGAGGCTGAGCAAGAGAATCGATTGTTCAAGCTCAAGGGTTTGAGGTTGCTGTGAGCTGTGACACCACAGCACTCTACCCAAGGCAACAGAGAATCTGCCTCAAAAAATAAAATAAAATAAAGTAAATTTACAAGTCCCTCTATTTTATCTTACCATCGCTGAGGCGCCAGCAGTAACTATGCCAGATATGTTAACAATGGACAAAGTAAAGGCAGGTTTTTTTTCTGCTTCATATAAATCTCTTGACTTAGTTGTGTCTTTTAATGGCACTAAAGATGCCACTTCTTCAGTGACTTTATATTTGTCATTAATACCTCTGATAAAAATGGCAAATGGAGCCATATTTGTAGCATCAGTGCTGTCTTCCATCTCCAAATCATAAAATCTAAAATTAGCACCTTTACTCTCCAAACTTATTTTGACAGATTTTCCAATTTCTTCAATTCTCTTGGGTATAGTTTGGTGCAACAAATTTAGAAATATCTCCCCTTTTTCAGGGCAAATTATATCCACATGCTTTCCGTACATGTCTTAATAAACTCACCATCAGTAAAGGGTTTTGACTTTTTTGCTGTTAAACGTGCTACCACATAACACTAGCTTTGATTTTTTATTTTTTTGAGACAGAGTCTCACTTTGTCACCCTTGGTAGAGTGGGACTACAGGTGCCTGCCACAATGTCCAACTATTTTTAGAGACGAGGTCTCGCTCTCCCTCAGGCTGGTCTTGAACCTATGAGCTCAGCCACCATGCCCAGCTTTCCATAACTGCCTTTTATAACGTAAGTCTGATTTGTAACTTTCAAAAAACATATTTGTTGAGAAAACAGACTTTTTTCTAGTTCTGCTCTTTTGTCCTTGTGACACAATCTTTCCTACACATTGAATTTGGCAGCATGTTTTTGCATATAATGCCTTTTTCAATCTATAGTGTTCGAAAACTTGTACAGATTCCCTACAAATTAAGCAGTGCCTTACTATTTGCCTCAACACAAAAAGTAGTGATTTGTCCACATTTCCTTGAACAATTTTCCTTTATCCATAATTTTTCTTTTCATTTTCTTTTGAGATGTTGTAGATTAAAAAAAAATATATAAGGAACTATATTTACTTTTATCAGGCAAATTCATTGACAGGAAAATAGATAGCAAGGTTTGAGCCCTTTCACATCTTGGCTGTCGATGCAGGGTGAGGCGGTGGCTGATTGTAAAGCTTGGCAGGTGACCCGTGAGGTGCCTCTGGGGTGTGGAAGTGTTCTTAATAATCAAATATGAACACTTACCTGACTCTAAGTAACATTAAATGCCTGACATTGCAATGATAGGTTGAAATATTATTGATAAGGTCAGGTGCTGTGGCTCTCACACTCTGGGAGGCCCAGGTGGGTGAATTGCCTGAGCTCAGCAATTGGAGATCAGCCTAGGCAAAAGCAAGACCCTGTCTCTAAAAATAGCTGGGCATTGTGGTGGGTGCCTGTAGTCCCAGCTACTTGGGAGGCTGAGGCAAAATGATCGCTTGAGCCCAAGAGTTTGTGGTTGCTGTGAGCTATAAAAAAAAAAGATATTATTAATAATTGCTGCCCTGATAAGTCACCCCAAGCATGTGTAACATCTGATGGTGTTAATTTGAATGGCTGCACTTCAAAGATAACACACTGGGGCGGTACCTGGGCTCAAGGGGTAAGGTGCTGGCGCTCCATATGCAGGAGGTGGCGGGTTCAAACCGGGCCCTGGCCAAAAATTGCAAAGGGAAAAAAAAAAAAAATCAAAAATAACACACTGGAAGCCACGCACTGTTGTAAACCTGAAACCATGTGTGTGTACAGCAAGAGCGTACATGTTTATGTGATAGTGCGTCAGTGTTGTTGTCTACAGAGTTCACTTGAACTTGAGAACTGTGCAGTCAAGTTCCACACAAAAAATCTCATTTTAAGTTTACAATTTTGTGTTGGGCTGCATTCATAGCCATCCTAAGCCATCCGTGGCCCATAGGCTGCAGGTCAGATACCTCTGATTACAGCTTCTACTTCTGTCAAAAATTCATAGACCTGATGATGGCTAAGTCCACAAAAACAAATGAAGTATACTGTGACATTATAAGTTCAGTAACACGATAGGTTCATGGATTTTAGAGAAAGTGCCTGCTGGTGTATGATAGTGAATAAGCAGCCTTCAAACCCCTGTATTTCTCCCAAACTGTGAATTTGTTCAACTAAGCCTTTTGCTGCTCCATTTACTCTTTAAATTTCCTCAACTTTAAAAATAGTTTTGCTTATAGTTGCTCCACCTAACACAGAGGCTGATTCTTCATTCACTTCTAGGGTGACTTCTTGGGTCCAATTTTCTTAGGACTAAGAAGCTTCCCAGAACGTGGTACTTTCAGGGTTAAAGCCAGAAAAATTCTGGGCAAACTGGGATGAATGGGTCATTCTAGCTATTGGAAGAATCAATTGGTATTGACTCTTCAAATCATCAACTGAGCAGTATTGGTGAAATGTTAACCAAGAACACTCAAAACCATTTACCTTATAATTGATATTGTTCCCTTAACTCTTTAAGCAACTGTTTCCCTCTGAAATGCTAAAGTCTTAAAAAGTTCATTTTCTCTGGCCACATTTCTTTTGCTGCTACAAACACAATACATCATTGGTAAATGGCTTTCTTTGCTTGGCCAACAAACCACATGGAAACTTTAGTTACAGCCAGTTACACCCTCATTTTCATTTTTTACTTGTGTCAAGAAACTGGGTGCTGAAATATCCTGTCTTAAATACCTAGGACTTTTGAATGCTTCATTCCTATCAATTGGGAATATTGTGATAAATGGCGTTAAGTGTAGTAATGTTGACATATATTTCATTCTAACAGCTACAGTGTGATTGCAAAAAACAATGTTTTAACATCTAATTTTATAGCAATACATACAATTCACAGTACCATTATGCATGGAGGCACTTGAAATGCAATTAAAACTGCATCACTACAAATTGTAGTGCACTCAGCAGCACTAAGCAGAGAACCACGTGAGGTCTGTTACAACTGAACTTACAGCACAAAAGTAGCCACAGACAGTAAGTATGTGAATGTGGCTATATTCCAAAAAACATTTATGGACACTAACTTTTGAATTCCTTTATTTTCATGTACTATGAATTATTTTTCCCCAATCACTTAAAAATGCAATACAAACACAGGCAGTGGGTCAGAGTTGGCCTGCAGACTAGTTTACCACCATTGATTATTCTGCCTATATTAAGTGGAAATTAACATTCCTGGGCTAAGGATAGCAGCAGTCTGTAACAGGCACTCAACGGAGGACAGCTGCCCTAAGGTGTCTAATTTGAGTCAGTCTTTGAGTAACAAATATCCTCTGATGTACTGAAGGGATTGTGGAATTCATATCACCACAGTCTACCCTAATTTTTTGTTTTCCATCATGAATCTGCCAGGGACAATTTCCAGCCATAGTGATCTGTCGCCTTGGATATGGCCACGCTGCAGTTCAAACAATGCTAGCAACAGAAAACTCCATCATGAATTTCTGTCAACTTTCATTCACTGTTTGACATTCAAACACCCTTTGGAGGCATTTCTTCATTTGACACTCCCTACATGTGATGGCCAACGTGCAGCTTGTGAAGTATCTGGCTACTACAGAAACTAGTTTATGAATTTTTTCCCTTTATTGCTTTTTGCTCTGATTATACATAGTATATGTAAGAAACATATTGTTAAAAATTAGGAAAAACCTTATTCACAGCATTAGTATCGATATATATCTTCCCATTTTAAAAAAATTACTTTTACATAGTTGTGGTCAAACTAATTGCACAGCTTTTAGTTATGCCCTCACTTCAACTCACTTGTTCCATCTTAACTTGGTGGGTGACAGTTTAGGAAGGCGGAAACATTCAGTTCACCTTGCCACATGCATCTGAATGCCCATGTCCCTTGGATAAAAGGAAGAGAGCTTGCATGGTACTTTCCCAGAAGGGGAAATCAGAGGGACATCCAGATCCACAAAGTTGGCCAGGCGCAGTGGTTCACGACTGCACTCTGGAAGGCTGAGGTGGGTGGATCCCTTGAGCTCAGGAGTTGGAACCCAGCCTGATCAAGATTGAGACCTTGTCTCTACAAAAATAGAAAAATTAGACAGGTGTTATGGTGGAAACCTGTAGTCCCAGCCACTTGGGAGGATGAGACAAGAGGATTGCTTGTGCCCTGGAGGTTGTTGTGAACTACGATGATGTTACAGCATTCTACCCAGGGTGACCAGAGCCAGGCTGTCTCAAAACGAACAATAAAACACAATAAAAACAGGTCCACAAAGTCCAGACATGGTTCAAAAAAGGGAGCCATTCATTCGACAAATACATACTAAACATTTTCTGTATGTCAGGTATAATCTACTCTTTGTATATACTTAATATCAATTGTTTTGCATTTCCCATCGGAACACCTAGCCCAGTATCTGAAAGATTTAAATATTAGATGAAAAAAAAAACACATGGTGGCAATGTTTTAAATGAATCTGGATTAGCAGTACAAAAAACATACTTTAAGGGTATCAGAAATTGAGAAACAGATGAGAAAATTCACTATATTTTTCCAAGACTCCTAAGTCCACACGCATACCAATAATTTATAAGAGAAAGTTTATTTGCTGATCATTGTTTGAATCTTGGAATTCCCCATAGATGATACTGATATAAAATGCTGATTTTTATGGTAAAAATCAGTCATTTTTGAATCTCCATTAACACTTGAACTATTATATAAATGAATCAGCAGTAACAATTGAAAATTCCTTTTCACCCCTCATACAATTTAACTTCCAGTTTCAATCACCCAGTGTTTGAGGACCCCTGGTCTAAAGTATCCTCCTGGGTAAAAAATACACAACCATGTCAGGCGTCCTCAAACTGCGACCTGCGGGCCACACGAGGCAGTGTGATTGTATTTGTTCCCCTTTTTCAGTGTGCATAGGAATTTGTTCATAGTTTTTTTTTTGTTTTTTTTTAAACTATAGTCCAGCCCGCCAACGGTCTGAGGGACAGTGAATTGGCCCCCTGTTTAAAAAGTTTGAGGACGCCTGGTGTAGGTGGTCAAGCACAATAATTGTCTTTATCTGGTAGTGAAAAACAGCTGCAGTTCAGTAATTAAATTAAACCTGCAGTTAATGGTAAGCCTTCTAGCCAGGCAAAGTAATTAGGGAAAGCTGTGAAATCTAAAATGGAAACTAGAAGAGACCAGGAAAGAGGGAATGTGAGCCCAACCACGGCAAGCTGGTATGCACCCCTGTACTTTACAAAGGACAGACAAGCCAAAATAATACAAGTTGCTTTCCTTACTGACTTGACCAAATGGTATGTTTTTCCTACAAAAATACTGTCGAGGGGCTGGGCATGGTGGCTCATACCTATAATCCCTGCACTCTGGCAGGCAGAGGCAGGAGGATCATTTGACTTCAGGAGTTTGAGACCAGCCTGAGCAAAAGTGAGACTCCAGCTCTATGAACAAGAAAAAGCAGAAATATTAGCCGGGCAATGAGGCAGGAAGATCACTCGAACCCAGGAGTTTGAGGAGTGTGAGTGAACTGACACCACGACACTCCAGCATGGGCAGCAGTGAGGCTCTGTCTCAAAAACAAACAACAAAAAAACCCCCAACAAAAACAACTTTGGCAAGGGTTGCATTTCACTGTACCTAGCATAGAATCAGCCCACAAAACAAAAACTGCACTTTTCAGAAGAAATGCTATGCATAGTATATTCAGAGTCACTGATCACTTTTTCTTCGTCTTTTTTTCTGTGAACGTGTAGGTGTTTGAGTCTCTTGTACTTCTTTTACACTGGATTTGGGCTGTTTGAAAACTATTTCATTATCTTCATCATCATTCAATACAGCCACTTCAGATTTTCGTTTCTCCAAAAATGCTGGTGTACAAACTGGTGTGGGGCCCTGCATTCAGTAAATAAAGATCATACCTCATTAACACATACATGTAGAACATTGTTACTTTACCCCAGAAACACCATCTCCCCTCTACTTTTACAAGTTGTGCCATGTTATTTTAGGTCTGTTTCTACCTTTTGGTGATACAAATAGAGATAATAAAGAGCTTAGATGCTCATCAAACTTAGTATGGAAATTCACAATTAATTAAAACATAACATGCCCCGTTACAAGGTATTAGACAGAAAATGCCTAAATTACTAGTGAGGATCTACCCCAAATGTTAAAACAAGACTTAATTTAAACTCTTAACCAAGTAAAAAAATAATCTTAACAAAGTGATAGTAGCAAAAATTGCTTTTCTTTCTTCAAATGAAAGAATGTAATATCTAGTGCCCAAGATACTGAAGACACTTTACCTGGCTGTCCACAGTCTTCTCAGTAGTGCCCGAAACCTGTCGTTTCTTTCCCTTAGGTAAAACCTTCAAATACATTAAAAAAGATGATTAATTTACATGTCGATCAGCTACTGTAGTCTTGAATATATTTTCCTACTTATCTTTATCTTATAGTTGGCATGTGCAATGATAAAATTTCCCTGGTTATTTGTAAACTTCTAACAATCAGTTTTTGAAACCTTTCCCCCGACTTCTGTAAATCTTAAACAAAGAAGTTATAAACCAACAATCTCACATCTTTCCTTTCTAAATTTACCATTAAATCCTTATACATGTTAACAGTAAATCTTCCCTAAGTCACAGATTATTTCAATTTCAAAAGCAGTAACTCCCCAGTACAATGAATAACCTCAAGTAAATGGCAGAAGCTGTAGAAGTTGAATGGAAGGTCAAAACATAGACTTCGCTGATGTACAGAATTCTGAATTCAGAATTCAGAATGTGAAAAGGTGGGCCCTGGAGGACTAACCTGACTAAATTCATTATGGCAATGACGCCAAGCCAAGAGAAGTGGAGGAGTCTCCACTAAGCAACAGGAGCAGCAGTGCTTACACACCCTCTTTTAAACTTCACTGTCCCACCTCCCAAATGGTTCATCAGAGTACCTGGGCCTAAGGCCTCAAAATAATGTTCTAGTACTGTTAAAGATAGTATTTAGGATTTGGGCAAAAAATTAACAACTAGGTTAGTGCTTTGGGAAGCTGAGGCAGGAGGATCACTTGAGACCAGAGTCTGAAAGCAGCCTAGACAATACAGCAAGATCCTGTCTCTACAAAACAATACTACTTAACAACCAGGAACTGGGCCAAAGGATACCGTATATACTCGAGTATATAGGGTAATTCAGTCTTCTAACTTTGGGCTAAGGTTTAAAGACCTAATATACACTCTGGGAGGCCAAGGTGGGTAGATTGCCTGAGCTCAATGGTTTGAGACCAGTCTAAGCAACAGCAAGACCCCATCACTACTTTCTGGGGGCAAGTCATGATTGCAAGAGGGACTTTACCTAACAAATGCAATCAGTGTAATCTGGCTTATTGTACCCTCAATGAATCCCCAACAACAACAACAACAACAACAACAACAAAAAAAAAAGATGAAATATACTTGGTAATAAATGCTGTCCCTTACCAACTAATTTGCTTCCCCCCCCTTTTTCTGAGACAGAGTTTTACTATGTCACCCTCAGCAGAGTGCCATCACATGTCACAGAAACCTCAAATTCTCGGTCTAAAGTGATTCTACTGACCCAGCCTCCCAAGGAGCTGGGACTATAGGTGCCCGCCCATCATTGCTGTTCAGCAGGCCTGGGCCACATTTGAACCTGCCAGCCCCGGTGTATGTGGCTGGCGCCCTAACCACTGAGTTACACGTGCTGAGCCTAATTCGCTTCCTTTTAAATAAGCTGAAAGGGTCTACAGAGGATGAAAACAATCTCAAGACTTAGACCAGCAGTTCTCAAGCTGGGGTGTCGAACGACCCTTTCACAGGGGTCGCCTAAATACATCCTGCATAACAGATATTTACACTATGATTCATAACAGTAGCAAAATTACTGTTATGAAGTAGCAACAAAAATAATTTTATGGTTGGGGGTCACCACAACATGAGGAATTATATTTAAGGGTTGCGGCATTAGAAAGGTTGAGAACCACTGACTTAAGACAGAAAAAGAACTAATGCTTTCAACTATACCAGCTACACACTAAGTCCTGAATTCCTGTTTTATACTAAAAGACATACAGCTCGGGTGGCGCCTGTGGCTCAAAGGAGTAGCTCACCAGCCCCATATGCCGGAGGCGGCGGGTTAAAAAAAAACAACAGCCCAAAAAAACCCCAAAAGACATACAGCTCTCCTGTCTTCATATTTTGACAGGTGAAAGACAGACTCAGCAAAGCCTTCTTAAATCTCACTTTCCCACAAGCAAGGAAGAAAAAATCGGATGAACAACTGTGCTAACTTATCTTCATCTAAATAGGCTTGCTATATTTCAAACTTTGCTCTCTGAATTCACAGAATTCATGTTTACTGGCTAATTCTGATACATAATTTAAGAATATCTCCAGTTTATAAGAATATGAAACAAAATTTTACCTAGAATGGAATAAAAAGAATGGGTAATTTACTGTCTTGATTACCGTATATATTCGAGTATATATGGTATTTACTGACAGTATATAAAAATCAAATATTTAATTCTGGTAATGTCACTGCTCTGGTAATCTGTGACCATCACAGTTTAATGTTAGTAACTTAAACACAGATGCTAAAAGTCACGCAAATCAGGTTAACCCCTTTAAAAGGCATTTCCTGTTCCACATAATGAAAATAACAGATAATAGGATGAAAATATAATGAAATAACAGGATATTAGGACCTGTTCTCACAAGCATTTAGGAAGAATCCACAATGCAATTTTTTTTCTTTTAAGAGACGGAGTCTCAAGCTGTTGTCCTTGGTAGCATGCCCTGGCATCACAGCTCACAGCAACCTCCAACTCCTGGGCTTACGTGATTCTCTTGCCTCAGCCTCCCAAGTAGCTGGGTCTACAGGTGCCCACCACAACTATTTTTTGGTTATAGTTGCCATGGTTGTTTGGCGGGACTGGGCTGGATTCGAACCAGCCAGCTCTGGTGTAAGTGGCTGGCACCCTAGCCGCTTTTAAGCTACAGGAGCCGAGCCCACAATGCAATATTTAAAAAATTCAGTCAAGGCCGGGCACAGCGGCTCACGTGTGTAATCCTAGCACTCTGGGAGGCCAAAGCTGGTGGATTGCCTGAGCTCACAGGTTGGGAGACCAGACTGAGCCAGAGTGAGATCTCATCTCTAAAAATAGTCAGGCATTGTGGAGGGTGCCTGTAGTCCCAGCTACTTGGGACACGGAGGCAAGAGAATCACTTAAGCGCAAGAGTTTGAGGGTGCTATGAGCTATGATGCCACAGTACTCTACCAAGGATGACAAAATGAGACTCTGTCTCAAAAAAAGAAAATTTAGTCATAACCTAGTATGTGATAAGCACTGGGCTAGATACTTTGTATAATCATGATAAAGGTACAAGTCATTACTGGTTAGGTACAAAGCCCACCCCCAAGAAAAACCACAAAAAAAATTTCATGAAGGAATATTTACCAATGGAAGAAAATTATAATCAATTCCTTTTTTTGCTAATTTCTTCCTGAGTAACCTTTCCTTCTTTTTAAATCGCCTCTCCATCTGTAGTCTTTGTGTAAGTGTCCGTTTCCGATTATACCGTTTCACTGCTGGATGTGATGGCTGTTTAAATGGCGTTTTGCAGCCCTTAAAAAGTTCTTTATGTACTTTTCCAGGTGGCACAACACGACCTATATTTAAAAAGGGAAAAAGAAAGTTTTTAACTAAGAGGTTGCAAAGGGATTTTGTTAACTTTAGAATTTCCCCAGTGCCATTTTCCATGTCACAATCAAAATGATGAGGCTCAATCTCGTATCCAAGTAACATATGAGCCAGTATTATCCTAATGGAGTTAATGCTTTAAGACAGAAGCAACAAATGTTGTACCTTTAGGGTACCTTTAGTACCCTTTCTGCTATTTTTCAGACATAGCACAGCACTGATTTACACTTCTTTTGTTGTTGTTGTTGTCATTGTTGTTTTAGCTGGCCTGGGCTGGGTTTGAATCTGCCAGCCTCAGTGTATGTGGCTGGTGCCCTACCCACTAAGCTACAGACACCACCTGATTTGGCACTTATGGCCAACACCTTTTAGGTTACCTGCCAGCCCATTTCTTCCTGGGAATGGCATGCTTTTAATTTCAGAATGAGCCCATGACCTCAACTAGGATACACAGATTCTCTCTTGTGCTACTTGGGCAGCCTTGGCAGCTGTCTGAGCAGATGCCTGTGAACTTGGATACTTGGATGGCCACACAACACCACTGGGTACAGGGAGGCCAGAAACTCAGCTTTACCTCCTCATGGCTAGAGAACTAGATGGGGTATTCTCAAGGGGGTCCACTGGAATACAAGTTGGAGGCTCCACTTGCTCCTACATGTAGGATAAACTTGTAACCACTGTTGTCTTTCCTCTATGCCTCCTCAGTAGCTGGGGACTACAGGAGCCCATCACAATACCCACCTATTTTTAGAGATAGGGTCTCGCTCTTCCTCACGCTAGTCTTGAACTCCTGAGCTCAAGCAATCCACCCGCCTCGGCCTCCCAGAGTGCTAGGATTACAGGCATGAACCAGCATGCCTGGCCCCTCGGGATAAATTCTAAACTCCCTAACTGGGAAGGCCTTCAATTATCTGACCCATAGGCAACCCTGACCTATGGGTACAGGGTTATTTCGCCTTCATTTCTTGCTACTTCTCATGGCACTCCCCTCACAGCCAGCTGGTCAGCCAGTCTCTGGTTTGGCATTTGCTATCTCTCATCCAAGAGTGGTTTCAATCTTCATTCCCACCCTCTTCACCTGGCTGCTCCTATTTAATCTTCAGTTTTCAATTTAAATGATACTATCCCAGGAAAGCCTGCTATAGCCCATTAAAGATGGGTCAGCTGCTCTCATGCTGAAAGATTTTAAAATTCCAATTAGAATCTGCTGGAAAATACACTTAAATCTTTGTATCATTCTGAATATCTCAGAGATTAAATGGCATGTCCAAGCAGCTAAACAATCTGTTCTTCTTGCCATAGCCACCCACCAGCAGCAGGCATCCATGCAACTCTACAGGTAAGACAAGAACACTTACACTGTAAAAGTCTTTCGCCAAAAAGGTAGTTGTTCATTGTTTCAGCAACTATCTTGGCAACATCATCAGACTCAAATTCCACAAAGGCATAGCCTTTGCTATTTCCAGTCTGCAATGGAAAACCCACCACAAAAATAATTAACATCTAATCCAAAATCAAACTCTTAAAATGCCAGTAATTTAAATAATGTACATTAGCACTTTATCAAATAGTACCATGACATCTTTAATTACAACAGGTAGGGACAAGACAGCTAAAGACATTTTTAGGACCATTAGGGATAAATGAAGAGAGTAAATTATATACTATTATATTGTGATTATATAGGACAATGTCCTTATTCTTGGGAGACTTACAAGGAAGTACTTAATGTGTTTTGACTGCTGTTTTTCTAAATGGTTCAACAACACAAAGTGTGTGTTTATATAGATACAGAGAAATGAAGCATGTATGTTAGGATGTTACTAAAGAGTGAATCCAGGTGAGGGATGAAAGAATGTTCACCACGCTATTCTTTCTTTTTGTTTAAAATATCATTGCTAATCCACACAAGATCGTACTTCTCTGCAGACCTAAATTCAAAATGCAAAGCAAGGAGGAACAATGACCATACTACAATATGGAACAACACTTACAAAGTAACACCTTAAAAAGGCAGGACAAGTTTTTGTGAGAGTGAAACAATAAGAGCAAAATATATAGATGGGCGCAGTGGCTCATGCCTGTAATCCTAGCACTCTGGGAGGCCAAAGTGGGTGGACTGCCTGAGCTCAGGGGTTCAAGACCAGACTGAGACCCCCATCACTAAAAAACAGCCAGGCATTGTGGTGAGTGCCTGCAGTCTCAGCTACTTGGGAGGCTGAAGCAAGAGAATCACTTAAGCCCAGGAGTTTGAGGTTGCTGTGAGCTGTGATGCCATAGCACTCTCCAGGGGGCTACAATTTGAGACTGACTCAAAAAAAAAGGGAGCAAAATATGTGAATAGGCAATTCATAGAAAAGCAAATTCTAATGATCAATGATATTTAACCTCATTAAGAATACAGCAGAGACAAAATAAGCAGTTCAGTGTCGAGGCTTAGACCTGTAATCTTAGCACTTCGGAAGACTGAGGTAGGAGGATCACTTAAGTCCAGAAGTTGGAGGCTGCAGTGAGCTACGATGAGACCACTGCACTTCACCCAGAGTGACACCCTGTGTAAAAAAAGTCCCTATGACTATTCTGTACTCACTGACCCTGAGGATATATAGCAACACTTTTCAAAATCAGTTTGATCTTTTAGGGGGCAATAAAACCAACTTAGTGGGTTTCAGAAAATCAAGTGTATCTCATAAAACATAGTTATCTTATTCAACTTTTAGTTCTGTTATGTTTACATAAATTTGTACATGTGCTGGGTTGTGAGGTAAAACTTATTTCTTATTGTGTCAATGACAACAAATGTACTACAGTTACGTGAACAAAGCTCAAAAAAAGACTATTGAATGAAAAATGAAGTTGTAAGAAGATAGAAATAATATGTAATTAACATACAATTTTAAAACAAATACCATATAATGCACATTGATGTAGAATTAAGAACATATACAACAATGAAAAACACTAAATCTGTGAATTCCCTGGGCGTGGGGAGGTGACTATAATCTTAGTATTCATTCTTTCTTTCTCTCTTTCCCTCTTCCCCTTCTGTTTCTGATACAGAGCTCCCCTGGACTAGAGTGCAGTGGCTTTATCACAGCTCACTGCGACTTTCTATTCCTGGGCTGAGGTCCTTCTCCTGATTCAGTCTCTCAACTAGCTGGGCCTACAGGCATGCACCACTACACCTAGCTAATTTTTATATTTTTGGTAGAGATGAGGTTTTGATTTTCTCAGGCTGGCTTTAAATTCCTGGCCTCCCAAAGTGCTAGGACTGTTAAGTGTGAGCCACCATATCCGGCCTATAATCTACTCCTTACACAAAAATCTAAGGCAAGTATGGTATCAAGTTAACATATGACCAAATTAAATGGTGGATACGTGAGTAGTCAGTAAATTATTCCCTAGTAAACTTCAGGATGTTTGAAATATTTATAGAAGGAAAAACCAATACAAGCAGGAAAATGGGGGGAAAAAATAGGGAAGGGGAATACAAAGAAAATGTTATTTTGGGCAAGATGGAAGAAATAATAGCATTTAAATTTAAAATTTCCGGATTACACCTATGGTGCATCTTACAAGGGTATATGTGGAACTTAGTAAATGTAGAATATAAATGTCTTAACACAATAACTAAGAAAATGCCAGGAAGGCTATGTTAACCAGTGTGATCAAAATGTGTTAAATGGTCTATAAAACCAGTGTATGGTGCCCCATGATCGCATTAATGTACACAGCTATGATTTAATAATAATAAAAAAAATTTAAAATTTCCTTTAATGTTGCTCTAACATAAAATTTAAAATCTGTGGTTTTATGACAACTAGCAGATAATACATGGATATCTTATCTTTTCATATGCTAAATCAAATTATCTACTGTAACTCAAGTGGGGAAATGTAGAATTAAAAAAAAAAGAAATTCCAACTTCCAATAATAGCTGTAACCAATAAAAACTTATGTGCAGGGGAAGAAAATACAGTGGGCCACTCCTCTATTACTGAAACAAACTACACAAACCTGTATTTTATAGGGCAGTAGGTATAACAGTAATATTTATAAAGTGTGTCCCAGGCAATGTTCTAAGAACTGTCATTACCTCATTTAATCTTTGACTGAACACTCCCAAAAAGTTGGTGCTATTTAATTCATATTTTATGATCACAAAACTGAAGCATGAAAAGATTACATAACTTGTCCAACTAGCAAGGTATAGAGACAGACCTCAAACCTACATAGTCTGGCTCCAGAGTCCTTACCCTTAACTATTCACTATATAAACCTTTACAATATAAGGAGATGCCTATAACAAAGGCTAACATAAAACTTCAAACTGACGTTCATTTACCAGGATTATCAATTTAATGTGAGGATTTGGGGCAATGTAAAAAAAACACAATACAGACTTTACTCTTGTGGATGTTTCAGATTCTAAACCTTACCCACACCCCCTTTTTGGAATGAAGCCCAATAAGCAATAATGTATACTGAACATGCTTTATAAACTCTCAAGGATGAAACACATTTGAGATACAAAAAATCAAATCTCCTACAAAAATCTTACCCTTTTACTTCTGGAAAGTCTTAATCTTGTAATAGAGCCAAACTGGGAGAAATAAGCTTGGATCTGAGTTTCATCAAGTGTGCTAGGTAGGTGGCCCACATAGATTACTCCACGCTTAAGCTTCTTAAGCTTTTCTTGCTTTTGTTGCTGAAGACATAAAGACCAGGTAAGTTAAATATTTTTAAAATAAGAAAATCACATTGCAGCAGTACTTGCAAATCTAGCCCTAGATCAAAGAACCTACTTTGTATTTCCACTTATCACAGCAGTAATTAATGAATTAGCCGTTGTTTCCCCACAAGGACAACTGTAAATTGCCTTCTCAGCCTCATATCCCAGCACTCAGCATAATCTAAGAACTCAATAACTACATGCTGAATCAATGGATAAACAAGTAAATTCTTCAGCCCAGGGGACTCCACATAAACGCACACTTCAATTTTGTGTGAAGATCACTGTTTACTCGCACATAATCAAACACTTTTCTAGAAGCTTGTTAACCTTCACAGTGTTACTAACCTTTCCGCGTCTCAATTACCGTACCCTTGCTTTCCGTAACAAGAACTTTTAAAGTTTCCCAGTGTATTTTAAATGCTAAAAAACCAAAGAAAATATGAACTATCATGGGCCCTAGTCAGCAAATAGAACTTGACAAAATGCTGTCTTTAAAGAACTCTGAAATTACCAACCAGGCCTACAAACCTCCCAAAAGGCGTGCTAAGTCTGGGTCTCCCATTTTCGGAGGCCAAGCAGAAGCGTGACAGCTCTAATCTGGTTTAATCTGCGGTACAGAAGTGTTATTCCCTCCAGCTAGGTCTGTTTTTCTCCTCTTGCGTCACCCCCAATCTCCTTATTTTCCGTATGAAGACTAAGGTCTACGCGGCCAAACCCCTCCATAATTTCCGGGCCAGCGTAAACCCCCTTTTCTCAGAACCTGGTCCTCCAAGCTCACAAGGTCTGTCTCAGATTTAGGATCCCCAAGGTAGCAGAGGCGTGAGATCCCGGAACGCTCCCACGACCGGTCCGCCGCCTCCCCTCGCGGTTTGGCCGTGGCGGGAGCTCACCTGGGTAACGCGCTGGAGAACCTGCGCTACCTCCTTTCGAAACTCTACGTCTTCCTGCGGGTTCAAAGACAGCACCGGCCCGGGAGGGTCAGCAAGGCCTGCCATACTGAAAGCTGCGAAATCGACCAACTCCACGCGGCGCTCCCGGAAGTGCCTGGCTCTCTACGCTTCCGAAGCGGAAGAGAGGTACGAAAGTAGTGGGCGGGGCGTGGCGAGGCGCAGGCGCGGGCACGGGGCACGAGCCGTGGCGAGGGGCGGGGCCGGAGGAAGGCGAGCCGTGGCGCCCCCAGCTGGCGGACCGGGGCTTGGCTTGGCTTCGGAATGTCGACAGTCGCAGGCTGTAGTCCTCGCACTCTGGAAAGCGGGAGGCTGGCTTGAGACCGGAGTTCCAGACCAGCCTGAGCAAGAGGGGCTCGTACCTTTAAGATCTCGATAACCATCTTTTAATTTTTTCATTCCTTCTTTCACTTGTGTTTTGAGCCTATCCTGTCTATCCGTGTGCAGCTGCCCTAGGGAATTTACATCCGGAGGGAGGAGTGGTTAAAGGACTTTTGAAGGTGGGATCCGGGCTAAGAGAGACTTAAAAGCTTCTTTAGGGAAAGGCACAGTGGGTGGCCCAGAAAAGTCCCGGAAGAGGTGACCTTGGAGCTAAGGGCTAAAGACTGGAAGGGGTTGCACGTGAGACCTAAAAACTAAAAACTAG
This sequence comes from Loris lydekkerianus, assembly GCA_963574355.1. Taxonomy (NCBI): domain Eukaryota; kingdom Metazoa; phylum Chordata; class Mammalia; order Primates; family Lorisidae; genus Loris; species Loris lydekkerianus. The sequence goes on along the minus strand of CAUYPK010110541.1, from coordinate 45,521 downwards.
CTAGCTGCAGTGGAGGCGCCTGTAGTCCCAGCTACTTGGGGGGCTGAGACAAGAGGATCCCTTGAGCCCAAAAGGTTGAGGTTGCTGTGAGCTATGATGACGCCATGGCATTCTACCCAGGGTGACAGAGGGTAGAATGCTTCTGTCTCAAAACAAAAACAAAAACAACCCCCCCCCCCAATCTAATATTGAATGTTTCCTCTCCCCCAGATCAGACCAAGAAATCCCCAACGGGGAACACAGGCCACCTCCTTCCTCCTCTTAGCTCCACCTTCTCCCCAGCCCCATTTACTCCACTTTCTGTTTATGGCCCCTCCAAGAATGAAACAGGGAAGAGAGAGGGGACAGGCAGGAAGGAGCTCCTTGACCGGCAGGTGCCACAATGCTGGGGAGCTTCAGAGATGGCCATCCTGGGTGGCTGGCTCCTTTCCTAGTGCTTTTTTTTTTTTTTTTTTTTTTTAGACAGTCTCACTATGTCACCCTCAGTAGACTGCCGTGGTGTCATAGCTCCCAGCAACCCCAGACTCTTAGGCTGAAGCAATTCTCCTGCCTCAGCCTCCTGAGTAGCTGGGGCTACAGGTGCACTCCATGATGCCAGACTATTTTTAGAGACACGATTTCCCTCTGGGTCAGGCTGGTGTCAAACTAGTGAGCTCAGGCAATCCACCCACTTCCAGCACGAGCCACAGTGCCTGGCCTCCAAGTGCACTTTTGATTTATTCCTTGATCTGGCAGCTCATGACTCAACGTGCTTGCCAGATCTTCCATTCGCCTGGTGAACCCAGCACTGCATCCAGAAATTTCCTCAGAAGGATTTCAAGCTGATTCTATCCTCTGAATCCTTTAGGAAGGGCTACATATTTTGTCTTGTCATTATTGTGGGATGACACTCTGCCCTGGTGCTGGGCAGGCCATACATCCTCAGGTTGCATGTTGATGTATGAGTTAGGTACAAGTTCCTGGATCACTCAAATTTTAGTAGACACAGACCAAGTTCACTTGTTCCCTGCAGGTACCTCCCTTGATGGTGGCATGAGTGAGTGAATATTCCTCTCCTTCATAAGAGTGAAATATATATATATATATATTTTTTTTTTTGTTTGTTTGTTTGTTTGTTTGTTTTTTTGAGACAGGTCTGGCTCTGTCACCCAGGCTAGAGTGCTGTGAAGTCAGGCTAGTTCACAGCAACCTCAAACTCCCGGGTTCAGGAGATCTTTTTACCTCAGCCTCCTGAGTAGCTGGGACTACAGGCGCCCGCCATGATGCCCAATTAATTTTTCTATTTTTGGTAGAGATGAGGTTTCTTTCTTGCTCAGGCTTATCTAGAACTTCTGAGCTCAAGGGATTCCTCCTGACTTGGCCTCTCAGTGTGCCAGGATTATAGGCGAGAGCCGCTGTGCCTGCCCTGGAAGGTAACATCTTGGTGTGTCTTATTGCTACCTATGGGGAGAATGAATCCAGAAAGGGATGGCAACAAATTGACAAGTTCTTGGGAAATCCTCTCTCAGGTTTCCCCAACCACTTCCATGAATTATTGGCCTCCCTTTACATCCTTCTGAGTGGTAGTGACCCAAGGCTTCTCAGGCTCAGATGACCATATGGGTAGCCTGGGGGCCTTGGTACAAGGCTGATTTTGTAGGTCTGGGTTGGGGACCTTGGGTTCTGTGTTTCTGACAAACTTCCAGAAGAGGCTGATACTTCATAGACCACACTTTGTTTTGTTTGTTTGTTTTTTTGAGACAGAGTCTCACTATGTCACCCTCAGTAGAGTGCCGTGGTGTCACACTCACGGTAACCTCAAACTCTTAGGCTTAAGCAATTCTCTTGCCTCAGCCTGCCAAGCAGCTGGGACTACAGGCACCTGCCACAACGCCCAAATATTTTTTGTTGCAGTTGTCATTGTTGTTTAGCTGGCCTGGGCTGAGTTCGAACACGCCAGCCTGGGTGTATGTGGCTGGCACCATAACCACTGTGCTACAGGCACCAAGTCCACAGAACACGCTTTGGATAGCAGAGTTGGGGCGTCGATCACTATACTGGGTTGAATTCTGTCCCCATTCCCAAAAGATGTTCCAGTTGTAGTCCCTGTTACCTGGTTACATGTGAATGAATGCAATGCAATGTGCAGAGCATGCAGGGCCCTGTGACCTAAAGCAGTGAGGGAAATTTTCTTTCTCCTCCCATGCAAACTGCTGTCATTTTCACCACTTTCTGCCTTATGCTGGGTTTAATATGGGGGACAGCCCCAAATATGACCTTATTTGGAAACAGAGTCTTTGCAGATGTAATCAAATTAAAATGAAGTTATTATGTTGGGTTAGAGCAGGCTGTAAAACAATGCCCGGTTCCTTGTGAGAAGAGAGAACTTCAGACACACACTCACCAAGGGAGGTGCCTTCAGAGAACTGGCGGGCTGATTGATGAATGCCAAGTGATGACAAAGCAGGAACTGGAGTGATGCAGCCATAAGCTAAGGAAGACCAGGGATTCCCCACAACCACCAGAAGTGAGGAAAGGGAAGGAGGATTCCTCCCTAGAACTTTCAGAGCAAGAATAGCCCTGCCAACACCTTGAAGTTGGATTTCTAGCCCTGAGAACTGTGTGAGAGAGAGTATGTGTCTGTTGTTTTAAACCAGGGGTCCTCAAACTGCGGCCTGCAGCCACATGAAGCGGTGTGAATTGTATTTGTTCCCGTTTTGTTTTTTTACTTCAAAATAAGATATGTGCAGTGTGCATAGGAATTTGTTCATAGTTTTTTTTTTTTTTTTTTTTTTTTTTTTTAATTATAGTCCAGCCCTCCAACGGTCTGAGGGACAGTGAACTGGCCCCCTGTTTAAAAAGTTTGAGGATGCCTGTTTTAAGCCCTCAGTTTGTGGTAATTTGTCATGGCAGCCATGGGAATCAAATATCGTGGTCATGATCAGAGCAGCCTGTGTGACTTTCTGAGGAAAGCCCTGGTCCTGGGCCCATCTTGGTATGTTGGGAGCTACCTGTTAGGGCAGGTCCCTGGGAGGCCTTCGATGTTAAAGCCACCATTTCCCCCTGAAAGTACAGCAATAGCCCACTGACTGTTCTGTCTTCACCCACTCATGCTCACCCCCCCCAACCCCATTCTCCACCTGGCATGTTGGAAAACTTCTTCTAGTACCTTGCTTGTATCTCTCCTGTTGCCATGGGAATATGCCGTGGGGCTTTGTCACTGTTCCCAGGAGGAAGAAGAAACAGAAGGTGCCTCGATCTAAATACCAGCTGGGACTGGCTTACATCAGCCAAACCTAAGTTCACCTGAAGTCACAAAAGCCAGTTTGGCCCAGAACAGCAGAGTGTCCAGTCCAGCCCAGTTGAGCTGACATCAAGAGCAGAAGTGCCACCCAGTACAGCTCAGTCAAGACCAGCCAAACTCTAGCTGATCCCAGATTCACTGTCAACAAAATTCAGCTATTTGGCGAGCTGGAAAAGGCCAGAGTCCCTGTGGTCCAGATACCAACTCTTTCAATTGTGGAGGAGCACAAGTGGCCCAACACTCTTGCCACTATAAGTATTGCTCCATCTGGCGTCCAACACCCCTGAAGATCCTCATTCTGAACAGCATTCCTTGGATTATATTTATTAAATCTTCCAGGCACACTGTCCTCAGGATAGGTGCCCAAGTCTTGCCCCAGCCAGCAAGGCTGCCTATTCAACAGGCAGAGCAAGATGTTGTGGCACATGCCTGTCATCCCAAGCTACTAGTGAGGCTGAAGCAGGAGGATTGTTTGAAATCAGGAGTTGGAGGCTGTGGTGTGCTATGATTGCTCCACTGCATTCCAATCTGGGCAGCAAAGGCCAGGAGATCCCATTTCTTAAACAAAACAAAAACAAAACAAAAAACAAACAAAAAACAATTAGCAACCCCAGTAGATAGCAGATTAACTCCTGGAAAGTCAGGAACCCTTTCTAAGTAGCCATCTTGCATGCTTGTGTTCAATGACTTTTGAATGAAGGGACAACTTTCTGTTAATTCCCTTCAATTTTATCTTTGTCCTTCTTAAATGCTCATGGTGGCCTTGTCTGGAACAGAGTCTGGTCTTCCGAATTCTTGACATTTGTCAATTTCTGTTTAAAAAAAAAAAAAAGCTCCTCTTGGGAGAATTCTGCTTCTGGAAAGATGGAGTAGATATACTTTCTCCTATTTCTCCTACTAAGTGCAGTTAAAGACCCTGGACATTCTATATAAAACAAACTTAAGAAGACTCAGAAAGGTGGAGAGGACAACCAACTAGACAGTCAGAGGTCAAAGAAATGACAAGTGGTGAGTTCCACTGCTTTTCTTTTTGCCTCATTGCCTTTGAGCATAAGGTATCAACCCAGAAATGCCAACAGGTATAGACCAATAAAAGACCTAATAAAAGCCTGTTATTTTTATCCAAAATACTAAGAAAGGGGCAGATTAGCAAGACAGAAAAATTTTAGACGATAATTGAAAGGTTCTGGACCCAAAGATAAAAATCATTCTGAGGTGCAAGACGAAAGGAAGGTGGAGATCCAATTGGTGCAATCAAAGTGGCTTTTATTCCACCTGGAGTGCAGGTGGGGTGAGATTCCTGACTAGGGAGAAATCCATACGTGGGCTATGGTGGACGGGGATTTAAAGGGTTAGGGCAGCCAGGATTGGTCTGTCCATAGCTTACCTGGCCAGGTAGGTGGGACAAGGTTAGGGAGGCCTGGATCGGTCTGTTTACTATTTCTTGGGAGGGACATGCTTCCCAGGAAAGGGATCCTTCCTGGGTGGGTCTATCAATAATGGCTCTCCACCAAACACAACAGAAAAAAGTGGGTGCTCCTCCACATCCAGCAAAATCCAAGTGGGGAGCCTAGATTCCCACTCTTAAGAGGCTTAATGAGGCACCTCCACATCTCTGTCATGTTGGTGTTAGAGAAGGCCAGAAAAGAAGCTGGGACATTCATACCGCCAGCTGGTAATGTCAGTCACTGGTAATGGTGGTATCAGTAGAGACCCTCTGGGGAGGCTGAATTTCCAACTCTATTCAGTTCCTACTCTTCAGTGTCAACTAAAACCAAAAGGAAAATCGGGTTTTGTGTTTGTTTTTTTTTTGAGACAGTGTCTCACTCTGTTGTCCCAGGCTAGAATACCATGGTGTCGTAGCTCACAGCAACATCAAACTCCATAGTGCAAGTGATCCTCTTGCCTCAGCCTCCCAAGTAGCTGGGTCTATGGGCATGTGCCACCACCTCTAGCTAGCTTTTCTATTTTTAGTAGAGATGGGGTCTTGCTCTTGCTCAGGCTGGTCTTGAGCTCCTGAGAGTCAGCCTCCCACAGTGCTAGGATTATAAGCATGAGCCACCACACCAGGCCTGGTTTTGTATTTCCACCTACCAGTAACAAGGCAATGTTCTCCTTCCCTTGCTAAACAAGTATCAGAAAAAGCCAGTTAAAACAAACAAGATCCAGAGTTTCATAGCATAATGCAAAAAATTTCAATGGAAAATCATTTGTCAAAGGGAAAGAAAAAAGACAATAAAGGGATGCTGCTATAGTCTGAATGTTTGTGCCCCCCTCCATTCATGTGTTGAAATCCTAAACCCCAAAGTGAGAGTATTAAGAGGTGGGACCTTTGGGAGGTGATGAGGTCATGAGGGCAGAGCTCTCCAGAACAGGATTAGTGTTTTTATAAAAGAGGACGCTCTAGTCCTTTCTGCTCTATGAAGACACGGTGAAAAAGCCATTTATAACTAGGAAGTGAGTCCTCACCAGACACATTCAGGCTGGCATTCAAATCTTGGACTTTTCAGCCTCTAGAACTGTAAGAAATAATTTTTTTTATTGTTTATAAGCCACCCAGTTTTTGGTATTTTGTTACAGCAGTCTGAACTGCCAAGACTAAGATGACAGAGATATTAGAGTTATCTGACAAAGATTTTAAACTGATAAGAACATATACTACATTTGATCTTAGCCAAAAGGAGATTTTAAATAAACCATGATAAAAATTCCTCCATGAGAAATTATGAACATACTCAAAACAAATGAAAAAAATAATAAGTCTCAGGAAAGAAATAGAAAATCTTGGCAATAGGGTGGTGCCTGTGGCTCAGTGGCTAGGGCTCTGGCCCGGTATACTGAGGGTGGTGGGTTTGAATCTGGTACTGGCAAAACTGCAACAAAAAAATTAGTGGGATGTTGTGGTGGGCGCCTGTAGTCCCAGCTATTTGGGAGGCTGAGGCAAGAGAGTCGCCTAAGCCCAAGTGCTGGAGGTTGCTGTGAGCTGTGACGCCACGGCACTCTACCCAGGGCAACAGATTGAGACTGTCTCCAAAAAAAAAGAAAAAAAGAAAAAATCTTGGCAATAAAATAGAAGACATGAAGAACCAAATGGAAACTTCAGAACTGAAAAATATAGCAAACAAAATCAAAAGCTCAGTGTTTGGGCAGAATGGAGAATACAGAGATAAGAATCAGGAAGTGGAAAATGGAAAAATGAAAATTACAAATCTGAACAACAGAAAGAAAATAGGCTTAAAAATGAACAGAGCCCAGGGACCTGTGATATCATAACAAAAGATCCAACAATATTGTCACTGGAGTCTTGGAGGAGAAGAGAAAGAAGGCAGGGCTGAAAAAGTTCTCAAGGAAATAATGTTCGAAAATTCCCCAAATTTTGTAAGAGACATAAGCCTGCAGATTTAATAAGGTGAGCAAACCCTAAACAGAATAAACCCACAGAAATCCATGCTCAGTCACATTATAATTAAATTTCTGAAAATTAAAGACAAAGAAAATATACTGTGAAGGCAGCCAGAGAAAAAGAGATCTTACTTATAAGGGAAAAATAATTAGAATGACAGATTTCTAATCAGAAACCAAGGAGTACCAGGAGAAGCAGAGAAATACTTTCCAAAGGCTGAAAGAAGGCCTGTAATCCTAGCACTCTTGGAGGCCGAGACAGGTGGATTGCTTGATTTCAGGAGTTTGAGACCAGCCTGAACAAGAGTGAGACCCTATCTATACAAAAAATAGAAAGAATTAGCCGGGCTTGGTGGCACATGCTTGTTGTCCCAGCTACTTGGGAGGCTGAGGCAAGAGAATCATTTGAACCCAGGAGTTGAGGTTGCTGTGCTCTACGGTGATGATGTCAGGGAACTGACTCTACCTAGGGCAACAGAATGAGATTCAGTTCCCAAAAACAAAAAACAAAGGCTAAAAGAAAAGAACTATTGATCCAGAATCCTATGTACTCTCTAAAAAAATACTTTAGGAATGAAGGAGAAATCAAAGCGTTCTCAGATAAAGGAAAACTATTAGAATTTGTTGTCAGCAGATCTACCCTGAAAGAATGGCAAAAAATTCTCTAAACAGGAAAAAAACAATAAAAGAAGGAAACTTGGAACATCGAGAAGAAAGAATACAATAAACAAACATTTAAGTAAATATATTTCCAAATTATGTTTGAAAAATAACGAGAAAATAAAACAAAAAGAAGAAAATAAAAAGAAGAAATTATTATCATTATTATTATCATTGTTTTTGAGACAGAGTCTCACTCTTTCCACCCAGACTGGAATTTCCATGCCATTAGCCTCGCTCACAGCAACCTTAAATTCCTGGCTTCAAGCAATCCTCCTGCCCTAGACTCCCAAGTAGCTGGGACTATAAGTGCCATCATAATGCCTGGCTAATTTTTCTATTTTTAGTAGAGAGGGGGTCTTGCTCTTGTTCAGGCTGGTCTCAAATTCCTGAGCTTATGTCATCCTTCCGCCTTGGCTTCCTAGAGTGGTAGGATTACAGGTGTAAGCCACCTCCCCTGGTCTATGTTTAATTGTTGAAGCAAAAGTTATACTACTGTCTATGGCTGGGTGCCAGTAGCTCAGTGAGTAGGGCGCTGGCCATATACACTGGGGCTGGTAGGTTCGAGCCTGGCCCCTGCCTGCTAAACAACAATGACAACGGCAACCAAAAAATAGCCAGGCATTGTGGCGGGTGCCTGTAGTCCCAGCTACTTGGGAGGCTAGGGCAAGAGAATCACTAAAGCACAAGAGTTAGAAGTTGCTGTGAGCTGTGATGGTACAGCACTCTACTGAGGGTGCCATAGTGAGACTCTGTCTCAAAAAAAAAAAAAAAAGAAAAAAAGTTACACTACTGTCTGATGTGGTTATAAGTGTATGCAGAGAAAACATTTAATTATTATATGATAAATGGGGGAAGGTTAAAGGGAAATATTGAAGTAAGATTTCTATACTTCACTTGAGCTTGTAAAATGATGACACTAGTAGACAGTGATAAAAGTGTGTGTATGGGCCAGGTGCAGTGGCTCATGTCTGTGATCCTAGCACTCTGGGAGGCCAAGGCAGGTGGATTGTCTGAGCTCGGGAGTTCAAGACCAGCCTGCAAGAGAGAAACCCTGTTTCTAAAACTAGCTGGGAGTTGTGGTTTCAGCTATGCAGGAGGCTGAGACAAGAGGATTGCTGAAGCCCAAGAGTCTGAGGTTGCTGCAAGCTATGACACCAAGGCACTTGATTCCAGAGCGACAGAGTGAGAGACTATGTCTCCAAAAAAAAAGTGTGTATACATATATATATGAATGATATTTAGAGCAAACACTAAAAAAGGTATGCAAAGAGATACGCTCAAAAGAGTATAGATAAATCAAAGTGGAATTGTAAAAAAGGTTCACAGGAAGGCAGAAAACGAAAATAAAAATGAAAATCAGAGAACAAATAGTAAGCAAAAAAATGAAATGGCAAGCTTAAGCATACCAATAATTACCTCAGTATACCAAGGGAAAGACAAGAGATTGGTGAGTGAATTAAAAACATGACCAGCCACACACAGTGGCTGGTGCCCACTGTAATCCCAGCACTTTGTGGGGCTGAAGTGGGATTACTTGAGGCCAAGAGTTCGAGACCAGACTAAACAACATAGTGAAACCCTGTCTCTACAAAAAATAAAAGTGATTAGTCAAGCGTGGTGGCTCATGCCTGTAGTCCCAGCTACTCTGGAGGCTGAGGCAGGAGGATTGCTTGAGCCTAGGAGTATGACTCTGTCTCTTAAGGAAAAAAATGACCTAAAACCATAAAACCTAGAAAAAAGATAGGGAAAAGCTTCATGACATTGAATTTTGCTGTGTTTTCTTGGATATGACACCAAGAGCATAGGCAACAGAAGAAAACTAGAAAATTGGACTTTATCAAAATTAAAGTTTTATGCATCAAAGGGCAGTATCAACAGAAAAAAAAATAGGCAATCCAAGGAATTAGAAAATATTTGTAAATCATGTATGTATCTGATAATGATCCCGGAATTTCGCTCTTCAGTAGGTTCTTGATCTCGGTGATTCGAAGAATGAATCCACTGACCACAGATCAGTGGTAAGACAAGATTTATTTACAGAAAAGAATACAGAAACACCAAAGCTCCTGGCAGGGAGAGAAAAGGTTTCTCTCTCTTTCACTGACTCTGGGCTCTTTGTCTAGGGGTATATATAGTCACTTGGGGCCCTCTGTAGGGGTCTGGGACAGCATTGCCTGGGACATGTCTGGGATGTGAATGAATGACTACAATCCCTTTCATTTTCAGGCCTAGGAAATTTGCATGAAATTGAGCAGGCCTAGGAAATGGGAGTTCCCTATTTAGTCCTAAGTGCAGAGTAGGGAAACTTAAAGTGCTGGTGTCTCTCCAGCAGTTGTCTGCCCCCTCCGGCTACTGGAGCCTCCTGTAGGGCGCCCCTGCTTACCCTCCAGCCCGGTGGTCCTGCTCGCTGCCACTGCACCAACACCACCAAGGCAGAGGCAATCGGTTCGCCCCCCACCACCAGCTCTATCAAGCTGGCTAGGGTGCCACGTGTCCTGTATCAATAAGGGACTAATAACTAGAATATACATGTATAATGTATATTATACTACTAAACTACTAAAACTCAACAAAAAAAAAACAACTTCATTAAAAAATGGACAAAGGGAACTGAATAGACATTTCTGCAAATAAAATATACTAATGGCTAATGAACGTGAAAAAATGTTCAAGATCATTAAATATTAGGAAAATGTAAATCAAAACTATGATAATGCTTCATGGCCATTATACACAAACTTACACACACAGAGAAAATAAGTGTTGGTGAGGAAGTGGAGAAATTGAAACCCTTGTACATTGCTGGTGGAAATGTAAAAAGGCACAGATGTTGTGCAACACAGTATGGTGGAAAGATAGAATTATATTTAATTTTTTAAATAAACAGACTCATTCATTTAACAAGCGACTCTACAATTTAATTTCCTGGAATACACCAGAAGAATTGAAAACAGGGAAATCAACAAATACTGGTTTAATCAATGTTCATGACAGCATTACCATGATAGCCAAAAGATGGAAACATTCAAAATTTTCACTTGATGGATGAATGGCAAACAAGATGTATTATTTGGCTTTACATGGAAATTGTATTCTGATGCATGCATGAACCTTGAAGATAATATACTAAGGGAAATAAACAAGACACAAAAGGTGAAATATTTTAAGAATGCACTTATATGCGGTAACTAGAACAGTCAAATTCATAGAGAAAATAGTCTTGCACACATTTTTGCACATTTTCCTCACTGTTAAAGTATTACTAATTCTGACTTGACAAATGAGAAGACACCCCCAGGAGATGTTTATTAAAATCACTGTAGATTTTCAAGAAAAAATGTTTTGGCAGACCCCTTTCTGTTCTTGCAAGAATCTGGAAAATCACAATCTATGAGTTGGCATGCATGGACATGTTGCAAGATTTGAAAAATAAGCAGTTAGTACACAAAAAGCTTTAAGAACATGTTTTGCAGATACTAAGTCTTAGTAAATATGCATTGGATTCTTTTGTTATTTTTATCCTTTTTTGGGGGGTGAATTATGAGATTCCACTGCCTGTAGTTTTTGACCACAAAATAGCACAGGTAAAAACAATCCTCATTGTGAAAGTTGCTAAAAGTTGAGTTTTTCTAGCTTGTCATATAGTAAGGTTGTGGGAGTCAAGTCAGATAAAGTACTTAAAGCCCCTAAAAACTATTATTGTTAAATGGTAGATAGGTGATAATAGCATAGTGATTAAGAAAAAGCATTTGGTTCCCCGCTTCGACATTTACTAACTGCACTGGAATTTAGGCAAATCAATTAATGTTATCACAGCTACTTCATTTATAAGATAAGAATAGTATCCACTTCATTTCTCGTATAATGAGAATTAAAAACGTTCCTTCATGTAAAGAATTTAGAATATGTCTGGTACAGCGCAAGCACTAAATTATTTAGTTGCTAAGAATCATTTCAAAGACATCACAACAAACACACGCAGTTGTATTTGCATGGTAGATGGCTGGGACAACTCTTTAAGGACAGAGAAGAAAGCCTTACGCTGGTTCAGGGAAGGGGAATGAGAGGGAGGAGGATTTTTTTTTTTTTTTCTTTTTTGAGACAGTCTTAAGTCGCCTTGGGTAGAGTGCTGTAGCGTCATCACAGCTCTAAGCAACCTCAAACTTTCGAGCTCAAAAGACCTTTTTGTCTCAGCCTCTCAAGTAGCTGGAACTCATGCGTTCAAGCAATCCACCCGCCTGGGCCTCCTAAAGTGCTAGGATTAGAAGCATGAGCCACCGTGCCGGCCAGGAATGAGGTGCTGGGTGGAAGAGAAAGCTTTTCACTGCACATACTTAAAGATCCGTTTAATTAAAAAATAGGTAATTCAATCATACCGAGACGACATTAAAACACAAAAGATTTACATAAAATTCTTGTTCCCAATACATGCTTTTCTCACAGTCCTATATACGTACTTTTATTTTTTCGTGCATATTTTGCAAATTTGAATACACCGTTCCCTTTTTTTTTTTTTTTTTTTGCAGTATTTGGCTGGGGCCGGGTTTGAACCCGCCACCTCCGGTATATGGGGCCGGCACCCTACTCCTTTGAGCCACAGGCACCGCCCCACTGTTCCCTACTTTTACACGAAGGCTGCAATCTCTCTACATTCTTCCGCACCTGGCTATTTACACTTACTTTTTCGTATAAAATAAACACATAGCATAGGCTAATAGCCTGGTTGCCCCGCCCCGCCCCGCCCCGCCCCCCTCAGGCCCACGTGCACCGAGGGCCTCCTTCGCGGGTTGTTTCCGCCAATGCCTGTCTGAGGCCCTAGACGAAAGCCCCGCCCACTCCATCCCCTTCCCCTGCTCCTGGAAGCGCGCCTTCAGAAGGACCCTGCCGCAGGCACCGCGACGGACAGCCCGCCAGTCGGCGCGCCGCGGTCCTCGGAGGACCCCAGCGACGGCCGTAGCGTAGGGCCGAGTGGACGCGGCGGCGGCGGCGGCGGCCCTTGCCATAGACTACGCTGGTCGTCTCCCGAACGCGTTTCCCTGGCTGCTGCTCCCGCTTTGGCTTACTGTGGTGCAGCCGGCGCCATGTCTGTGAGCGAGATCTTCGTGGAGCTGCAGGGGTTTTTGGCTGCCGAGCAGGATATCCGAGAGGCGAGCCCCCTCCCTCCCCATCCCTTTTCCCTTTCCTTGCCTGGCTGGGCCACATCGCCTAGCCCTTCTCTGTCGCTCAGTCTCGGGCGGTGGGGACGCCTTCGAGGGTGGGTTGCTTCCCCTTTAGCTTCAGGTTAGGGTACCTGCTCGCTCCCACCCCAGAGTCTGTTGCTTTGTCTTGATTCCCAGTGTTCAGGTCTCCGCTTTACAGCATCACCTGTCTCGTTTGATTATCAGTTTCCGTCTTTTCAGCATTTCTGTCGAATGGCCGGTTCACTAGAGTTTCAGCCACCGTTTCATGTATTTGCTGGTGTTTTGTAAGCACACGTGACCCCTTCCTGCTTAAAACTCTGTTATGGCTTTTTATCCCACATAGAATAAAAATCCATTCTGTGGCCACCAGGGTTTCTTTCTCCATCCTCATTTTATACTGTCTCTCTTTGTGTATTGTGTTACTTTGCTGGTCTTTCGTTCCTTTAGTGCCACAGGTAGTTTCCTCCCTCAGGACTCTTGCATGTACTGTTTGCTTTTCCTGGAATAGGCTTCTTTTCCTTCTTTTCCTGGGAACCTCATATTCACCCTTTTGATCTCAATCTAAATTCTAAATGATCTCTTTTCTGTCATGTTTTGTAGTAGCTTATTAACTTTTCTGTGTGGGATGATTATTTAAAAACAATCGAGTCCCCTGTTATATACTAAACTGCCAGAGAGAAGGGAATGTTTGCTTGGTTCCTCAGTCTTTACATAGTGCCCAGCACATAAATGTGCTCAGTGAATATTAGTGGAAAAAAAAACAACAACTTAGGTTGTATTTAACTCTTCATTTTACAGTGTCCCAGTTGGATGTGCAGGGGGGTTGGTTGGTTATTATTCTGGCCACCTGAGGATTCTCAGGTTTTTTAGTGACTTTTTAAAGACTCTAGAAGAAATGGAAAAGTCAGGATTCATACCTGGTTATTTTTTGTGTATATTTAGTCTTTGTGAAGATTATTAGTGTTTTATGCTATTTAGTGTGTTTGCTATGAATCTATGATAATAATTATGTTGAGTTTATCTGACTTTGATTTTTAATTCTCTCTAGGAAATCCGAAAAGTTGTACAGAGTTTAGAACAAACAGCTCGTGAGATTTTAACTCTACTGCAAGGAGTCCATCAGGGTGCTGGGTTTCAGGACAGTAAGTTCTTTGTTTTGATTTTGAAGATTTTTTTTAATCCAATTTATCAGTCTTTTATTTAGAGGGTTAATCTCCATTCAGAAGACATTTTATTATGAAAAATGTCCAACGTGCTTTATGGTGAGTAAAAATTGAAGAACTATATCATGTGGTTTAAATAGGGTTGACTCAATATTATGATGGAATTCTGATGATGATAATTATAGTTATTTAATAACTCTTGTATGTTTAGCAATTTTTATTTGGTCCTTTTGTATGTGTGTGTGTGTATTTGAATTCAACCTTTCTGAGACCTTTTAATATACATTTGTGTATATGAGGTGAGCAGTATAAAATGTTCTCAAATTAATGTGTTTCAGCCAGCCCCCCTTGAATGAAAGTTATATATGTCAAGATAACTTATTTATTTTGAGATAGAGTTTCATTTTGTTGCCCTTAGTAGAGTGAGGTGGTGTCATAGCTCACAGCAGTCTCCAACTCTTGGGCTTAAGAGTAATTCTTTTGCCTCAGCCTCCCAAGTAGCTGGGACTATAGGCGCCCGCCACAACACCCAACTGTTTTGTTGTTGTAGTTGTCATTGTTGTTCGCAGGCCTGGACCAGGTTTGAAACTGGCAGCTCCCGTGTATGTGGCTGGTGCCCTAGCTGCTGAGCTACAGGCATCAAGCTGAAATATATTTTTAGTTAGAGAACGATATAATAATATAATTTATAGGTGTTAGAGGCAAGCCATTTTTCTCCATGATAATGGAGTTGGTCAGCCTGATTGTGAAAAGTGGTAAAGGCTTTTTTTGTCCAAACATGGGGGCTAGAAGCAGTCCAATTTTAGGCATTGTCTCGGGACTAAATACAAATAGCAGTTGGTGTACAGACTTTTAAGGATCAGGTTATTTATGACAACTCACTGATTACTCGTGTGTTTCCTAAAAGACTCCCTTTTAGCAAGTTTTTGCTTGTTTCTATTTTTCACTTTTTAGGAAAACTAAAGATATTTTGAGAGCCAGGTTAAAAAGTGGAGATGTGTACATTTAGCTGTGTGATTAAAATTTAAAAAGCTAATTAACTTCTAGATAGACTACATAGATTATTAAGCAAGAACTATACTTGAAATTTTGTTAAGTTTATTGTTGTTACATTTGATTATCTTTTCTGACCAGTTCCAAAGAGGTGTTTGAAAGCTCGAGAACATTTTGGTACAGTAAAAACGCATCTAACATCTTTGAAGACCAAGTTCCCTGCTGAACAGTATTACAGGTTTGTAAGAAATGTAGCATTATTTTATAATGTTAACTAAAAAAAAGCATACAGTGGCGCCTGTGGCTCAAAGGAGTAGGGCTCCAGCCCCATGTACCCGAGGTGGCAGGTTCAAACCTGTCCCCGGCCAAAAACTGCAAAAAAAAAAAAAAAAAAAAAAAAAAAAATTGGTATGTATTGAGTGATTGCTTACAACTAGGGAAACATTTCTCTAGGTAGAAGAAATAACAAAAAGAAAAAAGAACCAAACTGATAATGGTGGTCATAAAATAAGCAATTTTATCTTTTGTTTTTACTTTCAAAATTTCCTTGAACATGAATTACTTTAATGGTGAAAAAAGTAATTAAAAAGAACATTTGTTATGCAGGTCAAAATTGAGAATATCTATTTGCTATATTCGAATTTCTTGTGAAATTGGATGAACTGTAGTTATGCTATTAAGGTTATGGATTAGGTGATAGTGAATGGGGATATATGGAGTTGAGTTTTACTTCAGAGCTTGAATTTCATTAGTAAGTGACATATTTAACTAATATTTTATGTTATATCTCATTGAATCTACAATATCATTAATTTTAAGATACATTATTATTTTATGTTTCAGTAGGGAGGAAAAATTTTGCCATCATAATCGTGAAATGTGGATTGTAAAATGTATCCTGATTTCATAGATTTTAAATGGAGAAATATTGCATCTGAGTGTTGATAAACTATGATATAAGAGTCAAGAATTTCTGCTTTTATTTTCTTACTGAAAAAGACTTTTTTTTTTTTTTTTGTAGAGACTTAGAGTCTCACTTTATCGCCCTGTCCTTGGTAGAGTGCTGTGGCGTCACATAGCTCACAGCAAACTCCAACCCCTGGGCTTAGGCGATTCTCTTACCTCAGCTGCCTGAGGAACTGGGACTACAGGCACCTGTCACAATGCCTGACTATTTTTTTGTTGCAGTTTGGCCGGGTCCAAGTTTGAACCCGCCACCTTTGGTATATGGAACCGGTGCCCTACCCATTGAGCCACAGGCGCCGCCCGGAAAAAGACATTTTTTAAGACACATGTGTGGGCAATACTTAGCTGGGGTAGATAGTATAAACTTACAAGATGATTCTTTAAGGCAGGAGTTGGCAAACTACTGGTGGTCAGCTGCCAATGGGAGCTCAGAGTTGCTTTTAATGTTTTCAAGGGTTGAAAACAAAAGAAAAAGACACAGATAAGAATGTATAATAGACAGTGAGAAAGTGGCCTACAAAGACTAAAATATGTACTACCTTACCCTTTACAGAGGAAACTCCTTGACCCGTGCTTTAAAGTAACCTAATAAAGCACAGAGAAGTAGAACCGGTAGGGTCTTTAAAGACCATCTACTCTGGAGGCCACACGCAGACTGCCCTCTGGCTGGATTTGACCCTCTAGGTTTTCTTTGGCCTTATGTAGAGAAATATTTTTGAATTTGTTGCCACATTTGCAAAGCAGGGGGCATAGCATAGAATTTCCTATTTTTTCAGGCTTCTAGCTCAGTATCCCAAGGTTTTAAGTCAGTTTGTTTAGTGCAAATGGTAATTTTGTGAATCAGGATTTTCTTAGTATTTTATATTCAAATCAAAATGTAGGAACAAGTTAGATATTGTGGCTCATAGACAGTTGCAGTTGTTACCAGTCCAGTGGCAACTTTTAATTTTTCTTGGAGTACTATCATTGTCTTTACTGATTAAACTTTTAAAGCATATTCTCTGTATCTTGCATAATCTTTAATTGGAAATTTTCATATTCATCAAAATTAGATCATACTTCTCATTGATTAAACTTATAGTAAGTATTATAAATATTATATATTTGAACTTGTAAAATTTATACCAAATCCATCTGATATGTATGAATGTCATATTGCCCTTGCATGTTCTACATGTTTGGGCTTCACAAAGATTTTATATTAAAAGGATTTTAAACTGCTTGAATTTAACTATAGTAAACCCATCTTTCTTAGGGTCCCTAACTTTGAAACTTAAAACATGTTTACTTTCTTGCAGATTTCATGAACACTGGAGGTTTGTGTTGCAGCGCTTGGTCTTCTTGGCAGCATTTGTTGTGTATTTGGAAACAGAAACACTAGTGACTCGTGAAGCAGTTACAGAAATTCTTGGCAGTAAGTGTTTTCGTTGGTGAGATCCGTATCATCAGGCATGATAGCTTAGTTTTTGGTGGAAATGGCTCTCGTTTGTACTTTTTGTTCATTAAAACATAAGAACTAACTAGAAAACCAGTTATAGTCATCCCTCAGTATCCAGGAAGGATTGGTTCTAGCAAAACCAAAATGAGGATGCTCAAGTCCCTTATATAAAGTAATGTATGTGCATATAATCTATGCATATCCTCCTATATACTTTAAATGGTCTTTAGATCACTTATAATATTTAATGTAACTATTACATAAAAGGTGTTATACTATATTATTTAGAAAAGTTTGTATTATTATTCTTTCTTTTCCTCAGTATTTTTGATAATGGTAAGTTATCAGGGAGGGCCAGTTATACTTAGAAACACAAACACTAAAAATATGCGATGAGTGGCTTGCTCATTTGTCCTTGGCTATTTCTTTTAGGATTTAACATTTAATTAAAAAAAATTTCAAGTTCACAGAAGAGATGTTAGAATAGTATAGTGAATACCTGTTTATACCCTATTTAGATTGAACACTTGTTAACATTTTGGCGTATCTGTTTAGTCTTCTCATCGTGTGTGTTTGTGTGAATTATTTGAAAGTTAGGTGGATATATAATGATTTCTCCTTTAATTGCTTTAGCATGTACCTTCTAACAAGAAGGATATTCGCTGACAGAACCATTCTTAGTGGTTGGTATTACTTTTTGTGACAATAGAAGGAAAAATTGGATTTTCCTTAAGAGATTGGAAATTCCATAGTGAGGTGTAGTTTGCCAAGGGCATGAACACATTCAGAAGCCAATTTTTAAAAGATTAGTCCTTTCTTCACTTACAGAGAAATTATGTATATGTATATAGATATATATTTATATTCTTAACCTGGAATTTCACATTATGACTTTGATATTTTTAGTTGAGCCAGATCGGGAGAAAGGATTTCATCTGGATGTAGAAGATTACCTCTCAGGAGTTCTAATTCTTGCTAGTGAACTGGTAAGCTTAGTAATTTGCTGGTTCCTTTTCTGATGTTTCCACTTTGCTGTCAGTTTTTCAAATGGGTACCAAAATTCAAGAAGGCTTAATTCTTTTCTAAGCTAACTGCCTGCAACCAGGTAGTCATTGACTATGCACTATATTTGTTACAGTTTGGTAAGTATCAAAGAAATGCCAGTCAAAATGATGAAATAAGCATGCATACTTACAAGTGTGTGTGTGTGTTTTTCCTTTTTTTTTTTTTTTTTTGAGACAGAGTATTACTTTGTCACCTGGGCTACTCATGGCAACCTCAAAATCCCAGGCTGAAGTGATCCTTCTGCCTCAACCTGTGGAATAGCTGGAACTGCAGAAGCCTGCCATAACACCTGGCTTATTTTTCTACTTTTAGTAAACACAGGGTCTCAGTCTTGCCTAGGCTAGTCTTGACCTCCTGAGCTCAAGCAATCCTCTCACCTCAGCCTTCCATAGTGCTAGGATTACAAGTGTGAGCCACTACATCTGGCCTTTTTTTTTTGGAGATGGGATCTTTGCTATGTTGCCTAGGCTCATCTTAAATTCCTGTGCTCAAGTGATCCTCCTGCTTAGCTGAGACTATAGGTGTACCTTGCTTAATGTGAATGTGTGAATTTTTTTTTTTTTTTTGAGACAAAGCCTCAGGCTTTTGCCCTGGGTAGAGTGCTGTGGCATCACAGCTCACAGCAACCTCTTAACTCCTGGGCTTAAGCGATTCTCCTGCCTCCACCTCCCAAGTAGCTGGGACTATAGGCGCCTGCCACAACGCCCGGCTATTTTTTGGTTGCAGCTGTCACTGTTGTTTGGCGGTTGGGGGCTGGATTCGAACCCGCCAGCTCAGGTGTATGTGGCTGGTGCCTTAGCTGCTTGAACCACAGGGGCTGAGCCATTTTTTTTTTTTTTTAAATAGATTCATGATCTTGCATTGTCACCCATGTTGGACCTTGTACATGATCCTTGGATCACTGCTCCAAGTGATCCTTCTATCTTAGTGTTCAGAGTAGCTGGGACTGCTGGCATGTACTACCACACTCGCCAGTTTTTCTTTGGTAGAGATTGGGTCTTGCTATATAGCCTAGGCTGGTCTTAAATTCCTGGCCTAAAGTGATCCTTCTATCTTGGCCTTCTAGTGGGATTATAGGAGTGAGCCACTGATCCAATGTGTGAAGTTTTGAAAGATGATAGTATCTCTTTTAGAGGAATGTGGCCGGGTACAGTAACTCACACTTGTAATCCTAGCACTCTGGGAGGCTGAGGCAGGTGGATTGCCTAAGCTCACAGGTTTGAGACCAGCCTGAGCAAGAGTGAGACCCCGCCTCTAAAAATAACTGGGTGTGTGGCAGGTGCCTATAGTCCCAGCTACTCAGGAGGCTAAGGCAAGAGGATTGCTTGAGCCCAAGATTTTGAGGTTGTTGTGAGCTGTGACTCCATGGTACTTTACCAAGGGTAACAAAGCAAGACTCTGTCTTAAGGAAAAAAAAAAAAAAAAGTAATGCATGTGTTCCTGGTAACTGGCAATTTCTCTAATCATTTTGGAGAACAGTTTACCTGTATAACTATAGAAGTTATGCTGTATCCATTTAATCTCCTGGGAAATTTTCCTCTTAAAATTTAAAGAAGAGGCTGGGCATTTTGGCTCATACCTGTAATCTTAGCACTCTGGGAGGCTGAGGCCGAAAGATCCCTTGAGCTTAGGAGTTTGAGACCAGCCTGAGCTAGAGTGAGACCCCATCTCTAATAATAGCCAGGTGTTGTGGCAGGCTCCTGTAGTCCCTGCTATTCAGGAGTCTGAGGCAGGAGGATCTCTTGAACTCAGGAATTTGAGGTTGCCCTTAGCTAGGCTGATGCCAGGGAACTCTAGCCTGGGCAACAGTGAGACACTGGCATAAAAAAGTTTTTTTTTTTTTTTTTAACTCCCCAGTTTTCCACTTCTGCTGGTGAAGTGTTTTGAAACCTCTTCTGGGAGGGAAATAGAAAGCTGTGTTTTCTTTTTTTTTTCCCCATTTTTGGCTATGGCTGGGTTTGAACCCACCACCTCTGGTATATGGGGCCAGTGCCCTACTCCGTTGAGCCACAGGTCCCACCCTGCTGTGTTTTCTTTAAGACCTTTATACTGCTCTAGGGAGATGCAGTCCCGAGGAAGAGCTTTCATGTTTGTATAAACTCATCACAAAAAACATATTTATTTTTAAAGAAGAATAAAAGCTGCCAATAGAAGAGTTGAGTAGTTGTGACAAGACTCTGCAGCATACAGAAGAGAAAATTTTCCTGATTTTGGGTGATTATAGTTGCAGCTCAATAGATGGGCTCTACAAATGCAGTCACTTGGTACCTGACTGCTGTGATTACACTTTGAAGAGGTACCTGACTGCTGTGATTACACTTTGTACATTAGTAGATGAGCTATAAACTTGACACTTGCATAATTTAACACACTATTGCATAATAACCGGTTTAAGAAATTACAGAAATTTTTGGAACTGTTACATTCTTTATTTGGCAGAAATTGTCTCATTTTCACTGGGCTGGTTTTCAGGAGAACGTTCTGTTTTGTCTGTGCTTACATGTATCCTGAGATAGAACACAAGCGTAGCTGGTTATGCCTGAGGAAGGCATGCCACAGAGGACCCACACTGTCACGTACTCCTATTTCTGTTTCTTTGTGTAGTCAAGGCTATCCGTTAACAGTGTGACTGCTGGAGACTACTCTCGGCCTCTCCACATCTCCACCTTCATCAATGAGCTGGATTCCGGTTTTCGCCTTCTCAACCTGAAAAATGACTCCCTCAGGAAGCGCTATGATGGATTGAAGTATGACGTGAAGAAAGTAGAAGAGGTGGTCTATGATCTCTCCATTCGGGGCTTTAATAAGGAAACGGCAGCGGCTTGTGTTGAAAAATAGGAGGCTCTCCCTGGTTCTGGCCTTGCTGACCTCAGCGGTTGCCAGGAAGGGGTGAGCACAGAGTGCCTCTTACGGTAGTTAGGATGCCCAGTTGCTAAACACTGCGCTTTATTTTCTTAACCAGTTGTGTGGTGTGAATATCAGAATTGAAACAGTTGGAGGGAATAAAAAAAGTAGCCTTTACGTGACAGAAATTTTTTCATTTTCAGTGAATTTGCTCTGTAATTCAGTGTATTTCAGTTCTGTCAAAACATGTAAATGTCAGTCTATTGGTAAAGTCCTTTTCTTGCTTACTCTGACTGTGGATGTACTGATTGAGAAGTTTATTGTCTTGTTTGTGGTTCTTCTAGATGTGATGCTTTACATTTTCTATATCCAAGTTAGCCATCCATACCCAGGTGTAGCCTGGATACAGTATAAAAATAGGTAATTAAAAAGGATGGTCATCAAGCAAGGAAAACTTATTTTATATATTTTCCCTTCTTTGTTTTAAGCCTTGTGAGTAAATCAGATGTTGAATTTTTTTTGGCCAAGGGAGTAGATAGCCCAGGTTTTTTCTCACTGCCATCGAAATAGGAAAGTTTAACATGCAAAGTCAGGTTCAACATATTATTATGCAAAGTTTTATATTAAGGGAGTTAGTAACACCGTATTGTTTTGTTGTGCCAGATAGGGAGTAGGGCTTAGAGTTTTCAAACACCTCTGTGTTCTGATGTTGCCTTATCTTTATGGAGTTGTAGCAAGTAAAAATTGAAAAATTGTGTTCACACACATCTTGAACTCACAAGTCCTGTGATATTTTCCTAAACTATAAAACTTTTTTTCCTATCAGCCAGCTATACTGTTTGGTCTAGATGTATAACCCACATAATAAACAAAACCCTGATTAGTATGTTAGAGAAGAATACTGTGCTTTGCCTGGAAGAAAGAGAAAACTTTGAATTTAAAAAAATTGGTTTGATTTGGTAATGTTTTCTAGAGTAAGAAATTTCAGGTTGGTGGCTATCCTAACAGGTTTTAAATTTACACTTTGGGGGCAAGTCATATAAATCTTATTGGCATCCTCCCCGTTTTTAGATGGTACTAAGAATATTTGCCAGGTAACCCTTGATATTGAATTGAAATTATTAAAATGGTGACTTAATCCATAGTTATTTGATACCCACTGAAAGGAAAATGCTAGTGTTTCCAGAATAATATGAAGTTTTTAAAAGTGTTACCCTTTCTTGCTGAATAATCAATTTGGGCTTCCTGTTTATACGATCGGATATTTGGCCTAGCCCTTACAGCTTACATGAGGCCAAATTAAAGGCGGACTACATTTTCCATCATGAGGAAAGAGAGGAAATGAGGCATGGGTTGCTGTGCATTCGTGGATTTTAGGACAATTTTCTTGACAACTCATTCTGCAGAATTTATAGAAAGAAAAAGGTGTTAGGTTCTTAAAATGTGCACTAATAGCACTGCCTGGATGGAGCATAGAGGGATTTTCAGTTACATGATCACACATAGGCAGTAAGTTTAATACAGATTTTTGTTTTTTAATTTTGCCTCTAAGAGTTGATTCTACTTGAGAATATTGAAGTATTCACCAGAAGTTGTGGATTTCCATTTTAACAATTGCAGTTTAAGTGGAGGAACACATTTTAGTCTTGAAATTCCATGTGAGCATTTAGAAAAGTCATGTTTATAATTATTCAGTTTTTGTTGCTGGCTTGTTGTAAAGCAATAAAATTTTTTTTTTGGTCTTTTTGTAACTGAGTGTGCTGCCGTGGGAACTATTCTAGGTGGAGAATAAATTCTGAATATTTTTGTGGCTGAAGAAGGCCAGGGATGACAAGCACGTATTGCTGTGTAATGGTTACACTAACCAAAAGACACTCAGTTTTTTCCTGCGAAAGTTAGCAGGAAAATTAGCATTTGTGTGGGCTACCTTGATTAGGGGAATTAAAGGTAGTTTAACTGAAGATGTTGTGAAACCTTGGCTTTGGTTTTAGTATGCCAGAATTACTTTTTTCAATTTTAGAAAATGAACCAGTTAGAGAAATGAGAGAGGAATTAGGGGATACTTTCCTATGGATTTATTTATAGGAGGAAGAAGAGAACCCGTCATAAATACTTGGTGAAATTTGCCTTGTCTTAAACTTTGAATAATATGAGTAATGCTTAAGGTCATAAAAAAGAAAAGCTTTGGTAGTATTTTGAGACCTTAAATAAGTGGCTAAAGAGATGAGACAAACATCTCAGGTTGCTACTGGCATGGTTTCATAATTGTAATTCAGAAATTAAAGCTTGTTTCTTGGTCTGTACTAAACTATTTGTCCTCCTTTTCAAACACAGCAGCATTGGCATACCAGACACCAAAGGCTTTCCCTGAATCTGAGATTATTTGTTAGTATCCACTGTAATAAGCATTGAACAAGCACAAATGAACAATTTCCCCCAACCCAGACAGCTAAAAACAAAAAGCATTTAAGGAGTTAAAATTGCCAAGACTGATGGTTGAAGGAGAGTGTGTGAGGGAGAGGGAGTATTCTAGCATAGCTGCCAGGCATGGGTCCAGATGACCAAGTGGATTGGTGCTATTCACTGAGGTGGGGAGGGCAGGAGGACGTGCACGTGGAGGGGACTGGGCAGCTGAGGCATTTGCTTTTGGATTCTTTGCATACATGATGCTTGTGGAGCAGCCAGATGAATAAATCAGAGGTGGGTAAAATCTCTCTGGAGAACATGTAGGGTGAGAAGAGTCCTGAGTTGAGGATGAAAGCTTGGTTAACAGCAGTATGGTTTTAGTGAGTTAGAAGTAGAGTCCATGAGAGAGTAGAGAAATGGTCAGAGAGGTTGACAGCAAGGGAGAGTGGCTTGTCACAGAAGCCAGGGGGAATAAAGGGTCTTGTGTTTTGGGGCCAGGTGGGGCAATTCACACCTGTCCTCTCAACACTTTGGGAGGCTGAGGTGTGAGGATTACTTGAGACCACCCTGGGCAACATGGCAAGACTCTGTCTCTATAACAAATAAAAAATTATCTGGGCATATCTGAGCATGGTGGTGTATACCTGAAGTCTAGGTACTTGAGAGGCTGATGTGGGAGGATTGCTGGAGTCAGTTGCACTGAGCTATGATTGTACAACTGCACTCCAGCCTGAGCCATAGAGTAAGAGCCTACCTCTTAAAAAATTTTTTTTGGAGTAAGATTTTAAATGAGTGTCACCTGAGAGCTCCATTGCTTTATGCTTGTGGTGTGGTAGGTGCTTGTAGTCCCAGCTACTCAGGAGCCCGAGGCAGGGGGATCACTCCATCCCAGGAATTTGAGGTTACTCCGACCTAGGCTAACTCCAGGGCACTTTAGCCTGGGCAACAGAGTGAGACTCTTGTCTTAAAAAAGAAAGGGGAAAGTTTTATTTTCATTTGTTAAATGTATGGTAGTATTTCTGGTCATACATAAACTTCAATGGGCTTGGGAGGAGAGAAAAGATGTCTCAAGGGCACTCTTCCTGCTGAATGATAAGAGAGAGATCTGTAGTTGTCCCCTCTGTTAAAAAGGTAGTTTCCTGTTTAATAGATTCTTTGCTGTGTGCATTTGGGTTGTGTATGTGTGTTTTAAGCCACCATTTTTTTTTTTTTTTTTGAGACAGAGTCTCACTATGTCATCCTTGATAGAGTGTCAGGGCATCACAGCTCACAGCAACCTCAAACTCTTGGCCTTAAGCGATTCTCTTGCCTCAGCCTCCCAAGTAGCTGGGACTACAGGCACCCACCACAACGTCTAGCTATTGTTGCAGTTGTCATTGTTTAGCTCGTCCGGGCCGAGTTAAAATCCGCCAGCAAAATCCGCCAGCCTTGGTATATGTGGCTCACGCCCTACCCACTGAGTTTCGGGGTCCGCCTTAAGCCACCATTCAGTGGGCTCTACATATTCCAAATTCCAAATTCTGGCTAAACATTTTATTTCAGATTACCTCATTTTATCCTTTTAACAATCCTATGAAGTGGCTACCACTATTTTTCTTATTTTAGACATGACTTAGCACAGTTAACTTGCTGTGAGTTCATAGCCATGAAGTGGAAGAGCTTCATCTCAAACCCAGTTATTCTGTCTTTGATACTCACATACACCATTTCTTCCTTTTATAGCCTGACAAGGCAAAAATCAATCCACGAATAGTTAAGAGCATGCAGTGTATGTATAACTTAGGGCTATGTGCACTTTGTTATAAATGTTGGCATGAAGAGACTTAGTTCATGAAGAGACTTAGTTCTCACCCTCAAGATGTTTAGGGTCCAGTTAGAGGGGAGGAGGTGGTGAGAAAAGGAGGTAAACAAGTAAGAGGTTAAAGATTCAACTAATATTTGCTAGGATTTATTTATTTTTAATAGCTTTATTGAAAGTTTACATATAAAGTTGACCCATATCAAGTGTATAGTTCAGTGATTTAATTTATCAAGTGGCAGAACCATCACCATATGTCAGTTTTAGAACATTTTATCTCTCTAAAAGATCTCTGCTCCTGTTGCCACCCCCGCAACACTAATCTACTTTTTGTTTCTGTGTAAACTATGTTGCTTTTTCTGGACATTTCTTATAAATGGACTCATATAGTATATGATCTCTTGTGTCTTTTCACTTAGCATAATGTTTTCAAACTTTATCCATGTCATAGCACATTGGTAGTTTATCCCTTTTTACTGCTGAATAGTCTTCAATTGTCTGGACATTCTATATTTTATAAATTCCTCAGCTGGAGGTGATATAAGTTTCTATATTTTACCTATTATGAATGATCTTCTTTAAACACTAATGTGTGGATAATCTGTGTGTGAATTTATGTTTCCATTTCTTTTGGATACCTGTCTAGTAGTTTATGATAAAATTGGAAATTTTATGTTTAGGTTTTTAAGAAACTGCCAACCTATTTTCCAAAGTAGCTGTACCGTTTTATATTCTCATTAGCGATGTATGATGGGAACATACTATGAATTTAAATGCAAGGGAGTAAAACAAGACATCCTAACAATAATAATTAATTGCTAAGTAACTTGTGAATGATTGCTATAGGAATTAGGAGGTTTATCTTGAACTGGGGTCAACTTTTTTTTTTTTGAGACAGAGTCTCAAACTGTTTCCCTGGGTAGAGTGCTGTGGCAACATAGCTTACAGCAACCTCCAACTCTTTGGCTCAAGTAATCTTGCCTCAGTTTTTCCTTTCCTTTTTTTTTTTTTTGAGACAGAGTCTCACTATGTCGCCCTTGGTAGAGTGCTATGGCATTATAGCTCACAGCAACCTCAAACTCTTGGGCTCAAGTGATTCGGCTGTTTTTTGTTGCCCTTGTCATTGTTGGTTAGCTGGCCCGGGCTGGGTTCGAACCTGCCACCTTCGGTGTATGTGGCTGGTGCCGTAACCACTGTGCTGTGGGTGCTGAAAAATAGTTTTTCTATTTTTAGTAGAGACGGGGTCTCATTCTTGCTCAGGCTGGTCTCAAACTCACGAGCTCAAGCCATCCAGCCACCTCCTCCCAGATTGCTAGCATTACAGGTGTGAACCAATGCGCCTGGCCTGGGGTCAGTTTTATATGTAAAATTTCAAGAAAGCTATTAAAAATAAATAAATCATAGGCAATTCAAATATTAGTTGAAGCTTTAACCTCTTACATATTTATCTTTTCTCACCACCTCCTCCCCTACAACTAGATCCTAGACCAGTGGTTCTCAACCTTCCTAATGCCTCGAGCCTTTAATACAGTTCCTGTGGGTCGCGACAGGAAGAGGTCACAAAAGAAGAGCTAAGCAAAGCAATAAATAGCAGCATCATAATTACCAGGGACTTCAACAGCTCTCTATTATTACTGAAAAAAATCATCAAAGCAGAAAATAAAAATCAAGTAATACGGGACCTACAGAAGACTATATATCAAATGGTCCTAACACATCTTTACAGAACATTATACTCCAAAGCTACTGAATATACATTCTTCTCAGCAGCACATAGCACACTTATGTGAGATGTACATAAGTATGGAACTAGGAGTAGGTAATTTGGGGTAGGCAGAAAGCAAAGCAGAAATGTATAACTTTTTTTTTTGTTAGAGACGAGTCTCACTTTATCACCCTCGGTAGAGTGCTATGGCATCACAGCTCACAGCAACCTCCAACTCCTAGTTTAGGTGATTCTCTTGCCTCAGCCTCCTGAGTAGCTGGGACTACAGGCACCTGCCACAACGGCCGGCTATTTTTTTGTTGCAGTTTGGCCGGGGCTGGGTTTGAACCCACCACCCTCAGTATATGGGGCTGGTGCCCTGCTCATTGAGCCATAGGCGCTGCCCTGAAATGTATAACTTTTAATGGGGATGGGCATATCACCCGTTTGAATGGATGGGAAAATCTGGCAAGATCAGATTGTTAGATTTAGAAAAACCTAAATTGAGAGGTTAGGGATTTTAGACTTTGAATGATTGGGACTAGAGGAGTGTTGGGTTTTTGAAGAGGGGTAGGAGAAGCTTTGGAGTTAGGAAGTCTTAGTTTTGAATCCTCTATCTGTCTGTTACCAGTGGGGAGGGACCAAAGGCAGGGAGCCCTGTGAGCAGGTTCTGACTGTCCCTGAGGTGGGAAGCTGATGATGGGCATGACTGGGTGAGGGGCAGATGAAGTACACACACTGCAATGAAAAAATTGCCCAAATTTTCTGACTGATGGAGTTTGGGTAGGTGGAGTGGGGGATGGAAGGAATCAGAGGCACATGGGAAAGTTGGAGCTGGTTTTTAGGGGAAGATGAGAAGTTCGGCTTTGCAAGTTCAGTAAACTTTGTTGAGTTGACTGTGATAGTCAGATGTTGCATGAGTGGCTGTGCTTTTTGGACTATTTTTTGGGAGCCTGAGGCTGGGGATGAGGGAGTCCTCTAGAGAGAGGTTGTTTGAACCTGTGCCTGTGAAGGAGGAGGAGGAGGAGGTGTATACTATTTAGTAGTGATCAGCCCCTGGAGCCCATGGAAGTGATTGAAGACATCGGGGAGAAGTTGGGAGAGGAGCCAGAGGCCGTGTCCAGATCTGCCCAGACTGGAGCGGGGACTGATACGTGACATATGTGCTGTGCTTTCTCCTGCTGCACTGGAAATCATTCACTTACTTATGAAGACTTTAAGGTTTGGCAGTGAAGGAAAATAAACTGCTGAAAACATGTAGATTCCCCAAACAAGAACTTATTAGAAAAAAAAGATAAAGGAAGTAACTTATTTAGTTGGATCCTTACATCAATTACTCATGATCATCTGGTGTCTTTTAATATTAATTAACGTTTCCCCTCAGCCGTCTGCTCTGGGTAGAGGTGTGCATTTATCCGTTGCAGCTGTGTGTTTCCATGACAGAATGCTGGCCTTGCTGTCTGGACCTACCAGTGGGACCTGCCAGCAAGGCCAGTTTAGAGGTCAGAAAGATTCCTCTGCACCTTCCTTGCCATGTCCTTGTTAGCAAACCTTCCACTGATGAACCCGTTGCTCGCCCTGACAGTGGAAAGGAAGCCAGAGGATTTTTCACAGCTGGGAAGTACAAAGGGCATGGTGTTTGTTTTTGCTTTTCAGGGGAATAATATAAGAATGTTATAATCATTTAAGAAGGGGTTGTTTTGGGAGCATGGCCAATGGATTGAGCCTTTCTATTTTTTTCTTTCTTTTTTTTTTTTGAGGCAGAGTCTCACTTTGTTGCCCTCCGTAGAGTGCTGTAGGGTCACAGCTCACAGCAACCTCTAACTCTTGGGCTTAAGCGATTCTCTTGCCTCAGCCTCCTGAGTAGCTGGGACTACCAGGTATCTGCTACAATGTCCAGCTATTTTTTGGTTGCACTTGTCATTGTTGTTTAACAGGCCCAGGCCAGGTTCGAACCCACCAGCTTCAGTGTATGTGGCTTCCATTTCGCTCTTTGTAGTTTTAGAAATTATTCATAATTTCTATCTCTTCATTAACATTATTTAATGTGTCAGTGTTATCATACCTTCTTTTAATTCTATAAACAAGAATGAAAACCTTTTGGTTTTTACCTACATTGAAGTTTTTGGCTATTCCCATGTTTGTGATGACTTAGAGACAGAGGCAGTTTCTGTGGTCTCCCTCTACCCTCCAATCCCCACTTACATTACACTTTCCTGTTTCCTTATGTTTCATAGCTCTTTTGTGAAAAATTGGACATTTTAGATAATATATTATAGCAACTCTGGATACTGATCCCTGTTCTTCAGGAGTTTGTTTTCTTGTCATCTCTTTCATTTGTTTAGTGACTTAGTTGGACTATTTTAGTGAAGTTTGTATCTCCTGAAGGAGTGACTTACTTGGACTATTTTAGTGAAGTTTGTATCTCCTGAAGTGTGTAGTCTCTGATTTAGCTTTGCAGAAGGCAAAGCCTTAGGCCTCACCTGAACTCTCTTCCTATAGGGTTGACAGCTGGGCTTTCTTTGACTGTTCCCCTGACATCCTTGTTGTACTTCTAGCTGCTCTGCCTCTAGTATCACATCCAGGTGTTATCCTCTAGTAATTGTTAGCTGATTGCTCTGTTTTTATTGTCAATTCCTGAAGCATAAAGTGTTCCACTGTTTTATCCAATTAATGTCTTGCAGCATAGAAGAGCTTTTTTTTAGTTTTTATTTTTTTTTTTCATAGAAGAGCTTTCTTTGAGGTTAGCCTTTGACATTTGCTTCAGTCCGAGGAAGATTCCTCTTAGGCAGGTGTCCTCAAACTTTTTAAAAAGGGGGCTAGTTCACTGTCTCTCAGACCGTTGGAGCGCTGGACTATAGTTTAAAAAAAATTATGAACAAACTCCTATGCACACTGCACATATCTTATTTTGAAGTAAAAAAACAAAACGGAAACAAATACAATCACACTGCCTCATGTGGCCCGTGGGCCACAGTTTGAGGATCCATGGTCTAAGGTGTTTCTTTCCCTGTTTCTGTCAAAATTTTACTTGTTGCTATTATGGAGCTACCAGCCTTCTCTTAATTGCTCACCATGAAAATATCAAAATTTTCTTTGATAGGTCCCTTAGGCTTGAACTTGCCCATGCTCTGCTCTAAATTAAGTCACTTCTTTTGGGGAGATATAGAGCTCTCTGTCCTTGATTTTCTTTATTTCTGAGAAGAAGCTCTGTGCCACTCCTCTGAGCCTGGCGGGTCAGGACAGCAACTTGCTTCTCTCGAAGTAACACCCCTGCTTCATACTTGGAATGATCAGCATAGGTAGTAACCTCTGGTCTTTTTGGCTTGCCTCTCTTGACATTGAACCTCTTGCCTTTAAGTAAGCTTTTTTTTTTTTTTTTTGAGACAGAGCTCACTCTGTTGTCCCAGGCTAGTATGCAGTGGCATCATAGCTCACAGCAACCTCAAGCTCTCAAACTCCTGGGCTCAGGCGATCTTCTTGCCTCAGTCTCTTGAGTAGCTGGGACGGTACACCCACCACACGCCTGGCTAGTTTTTCTATTTTTAGTAGAGTTGGGGCTTTGCTTTTGCTCAGGCTGGTCTTGAACTCCTGAGCTCAAGTGATCCACCTGCCTCAGCCTCCCAGAGTGCTAGGATTACAGGCGTGAGCCACTGCGTCCTGCCCAAAGTTGACATTATTGAAAGAAAGATGCTACAGTTAATATTCTTATGAAATTAGAAAAAAAATTTTAAGCCACTTTTTTCTTTGTTGAAGCATTTTTGTATTCATCACCCCATCTGATTTCTTCCTTTTTTTTTTTTTTTTGAGACAGAGCCTCAAGCTGTCACCCTGGGCAGAGTGCTGTGGCATCACAGCTCACAGCAACCTCCAATTCCTGGGCTTAAGTGATTCTCTTGCCTCAGCCTCCCAAGTAGCTGGGACTACAGGCACCTGCCACAATGCCTGGCTAATTTTTGGTTGTAGTTGTCATTATTTGGCAGGCCTGGGCTGGATTCGAACCTGCCAGCTTTGGTGTCCTAGCTGGTTTAGCTATATGTGCCGAGCCAACCCCATCTGATTTTTGAAGCTACTCTGTGGCCTATGCTGTGTGACTCCTCAGGGGGTTGAGGCTCAGACACGTGAAGGAGGAGGTGCTCCCAGGAATTTCACTTTTTTTCTTTAGCCAGCCCATCATCTTCACTGTCATCAGTCATTTACTTGTCTGCTTCTTTAGATCATTACTTGATTACTTGGCATCAGGGGTTCACAACTGATTTCTGCTGCTGTGAAACAGTCTGGCAAGTCTCAACGTGTTAAGCATGAAGTTACCATGTAACTCAGTTATTCCACTTAGGACAAGAGAGAACTGAAAACACCTACAGCCACACAAAAAACACGATGTTCACGGCAGCATCATTCATAATAGCCAGAGTGCAAACAATCTAAATGTCTGTCAGTTAATGAGTGGATAAACTAAATGTTGTACATGCATACAATGGAAATTATTTGACAGTAAACAAAGAAATGAAGTACTGAGACATGCTACTATAATGACCCTTGAAGACATGGTAAGTGAAAAAAAAGCCAATCACAAAAGACCACACAGCCTTTTTCTGTAAACACTGCAGGTAGAGTGGGCCCTGCTTCAGCAGGAAGAAGGATGGGAAGAGGCTGCAGGGGAGATTAGGGAGGAGCTGAAGGACCCTGTATCCTAAAAAACAATGGTGACAGATCCAGATCAGGAGATGGGAGCATGTCTGGGTTGGGGGCTGACTACCACTGGTGGCACTATGAAGGGGGTCACTTGCATGTTGGGGAGAGACTTGCAAAGAGAATTCAAGGTGAGAGAAATCAGGGTGAGGTTCAAAATGCAGCTTTCTGCTTATATTGGGCACACAAATTTTGGTTAATTGTTGGCAAAAATCAGAACTAAATTCTGTAGTTCAAAAATTATCCTATCTTTGATCTGTTGGGATGGTCTTGCTGAATATATCCTGCAGTCTGGGCACCAGCTAACTCTTCATGATTAGTTAGAACCTTTAGCTGCAAGAATTTATTTTTATTTTATTTTTTATATTTTTTGCTGCTGCAAGAATTTTAAACCACAAAATGGAATCTATTGGAAAGATATAGAGCAGCTTGCAGAAGTTAGAAAAGTTTATGGACTGTACTTTTAAAAAATGTGGTTAAATATACATTAAATAAAGATAAACATGACATTTATCTTTTTTTTTCAACTTTTGGAACACTTTAATCAACAAGCACACACGCGATTTTAAAAATAAAATCAAGGCATCTATGAGTAAGATCTAAGACGAAAGTAGCCACACCTCACAATAAGAATTTGATCAGGTGGAAGGAGGCAAAGTCTAAATCAGACAGCGGAGGAGGGACGCACAGGAGAGAGGAAGGGCTCAGGGAATGAATCATCAAGGCCTGCTCAGCTGATGTCTTCCACTTCCAGGTTCTTCTGGCCCTAGTTGGGGGTTTGGGATAAATTATAGTATCTGGTTACAAAGAGCAACAGCAGGATCTGTTGTTTCTGGAATGGGGAAGGGTCTCAAATCCTGGGGGCACTGTAGACACCAGAGACTATGATGATGACACGGAGAGCATGAGGGCACTAGAGCTCCAAGGAGGCTCTGTGCTCTTCTACAACAGGTGCCAACCACACCACAGCAAGATACAATGACAAATTTTTCAGGTCACTATTTTAGTGGAAGATCTGAAGTAGCTACAGGAAAAACTCCATAAGGTCCAGCTGATAACAGAGAAAATACATCATCAAGCAGTAGGAATAACTATGGTGCCACTCTCAGAGTTGGAAGGAGGAGGATTTCTCTCTGGTTGACTTGCAGAAGACCTTCTTTCTTCACAGAGAGGACCGGGGCATTTAATTCTCTACAAAGTTCTATTAGTCTGGATCTTGTCCTGGTTAGCTTTGTATTTTGAAGCGTCCTTAGGTTCCCTGCTGGGATTGCTCCAATCGTCAGCTTCAGGAGTGGTCTTGTAATGACGCCATGCAGACTTATTAAAAACTGGAAGTCTCTCAAATGATTCACTTGAAAGAGCCTTCAAATAAATGACAGCATCAGTACCCACTCCCTCCATGGAATACAGTTTTAAATCTCCCTGAAAATATCTAGCATACAGACGAGAAATTGGCAAACCGTAACCAAATCCAGCCAAAGGGGCAGCTCTTGTAGGCTCCAGGCTAGGTCTAGGAGCAGTTGAATACATGTAGTTAAAAAGACGATCTATTTTTCTAAGTGGGACACCACCGCCTAGGTCACTTATCTTAATGGATAAGTCTTCTTTCCCTAAGGTAACAAGGGTTTTAACAGCCGGGTAGCCTTCTTTTCTATCTTCATGGAGTTCCACCGTTGCTCTCATTGAGTTCTTGAACAACTCAAATAGCATGTGAAACAGATGTGAGGGCACATAAACTACCTGAATAGGTTTGTCTGGCGCTTTGGCATTGAATTCTTTGACTTCCAGCTCTGGAGCTACCAGGTAATACTGTTCACATAGCATCTTGGCTGTTTCATATGCATCTTTCACCACGTCAGCCACGTTACAGGTTGGATCAATACTCCCTATGTGTTTAGGATGAGCAGGATTAGTGTCACCACCAAACAGAAGTGTGTGCTGGTTAATAAGCATACGGAAAGAGATGCGGTTGGTATAAAATCGATCCAGAAAATACTGAATGTTACTGCTAATGAAAGGGTCAAACCCAAACTTATCCTTGTATTCAATCACTCCTTGTGCCATTGTAGGAACCACATCATTGTGCCTATTTCTGACTTTAATCAGAACTTGTAGAAAGTTATCCAAGACCTGTGGATCCTCAGGGCTCTTATTTTCATATTCTAGAAGTTCCAGAAAGCTCTGCATATACCAACTCTGAACCAATCCTACCGAAGGGCGGTTAAGTAAATTATCCGGCAGAAGATTAACTTCTCGCATGGTGTTAGCCAGGCGTACAGGAAGCTCCTTTCGTAGAAACATATATGAAGTTTTCTCACATGCGTTGTCTCTCCCGAAGTCCAGGAACTGTTTGATGGAGAGCGGCGATGGCGAAAAGCGCGAGTACCGCTCGATCTGCTTGGGCACCGGCTGCTTCAGCAGCCACCGGAACAGCCGCATCCTCGCGGGGGCAGGGCAGACAACAGCCAAGAGCGCAGTGGTCTCACGGCGCAGCCGCGCGCAGCGGATGGGGCACGCCCACCAGATAGGGCACGCCCACCAGGCGCGCGCCCGGGCCTCTAGCTCCGTCTCTGCGCAGCCGCAGCTCCTGGGCCTCCAACCGCTGCCAGTGGCTGCCCTAGGCTCCGCCCCGACATTCGCCATTTTAACCATTTTTAAGTGAACAGCCCTGCGTGCGACACAGAGTACATTCTCACTGGTGTACAGCTGGCCCTACTGTCCGTCTACAGAATTCACTCATCATCTTCAACTGAAATTCTGTACCTGTAATTCCCTTTCTGCTCTCCCCGCTTGCCCCTAGTAACCTCCATTCTACCTTTTGTCTCTGAATAAGACTATTCCAGGTACTGCGTGTCATTGGAATCATGCAATATTTATCTTTTTTTGTGACTGGCTTATTTTACTTATTATAATGTCCTCCAGGTCTATGCATGTTGTACCATGTGTCAGAATATTCTTCCTTTTCAAGGCAAAGCAACATTCATTGTATGTCTATACCACATACTATTTATCTGTTAATCCATAATGGCCACTGGGTTGCTTCCACTTTCTGGCAGTCGTGAACCAGACTGCTCTTTTGAGAGAACATGTAGTAGCTGTGAATTTCATAGGCCGCGAACTTAGGTATTCAAAAAATAACTTCATTTTTCTATAACTGTACCTGATTCCTATTAAATTTATTTTTAAGGCTTGGCGTTCATAGCACAGTGGTTCCGGCACCAGCCACATACACCGAGGCTGGTGGGTTCGAACCCTGCCCAGGCCAGCTAAACAACAATGACAATGGCAACAGAAAATAGCCGGGCATTGTGGCCAGCGCCTGTAGTCCAGCTGAGGCAAGAGAATCACTTAAGTCCAAGAGTTTGAGGTTGCTGTGAGCTGTGAGCCACAGACTCTACCGAGGGTGACCTAGTAAGACTGTCTCCAAAAAAAAACAAAAACAAAAACAAAAACAAACAAACAACAACAACAACAACAACAACAGGTTTTTGTCTATTTGATTAAATTCATTAATTTATTTTAGAGTCAGCCTCACTCTGTTGTCCGGGCTAGTGCCCTGACATCAGACTAGCTCATAGCAACCTCAAACTCCTGGGTTCAAATGATCTTCCTGCCTTAGCCTCTTGAGTACCTGGGAGGACAGGTGCCTGCCACAATGCCTAGCTATTTTTTTCTATTTTTAGTAGAGTCAGGATCTCACGCTTGCTCATGCTGATCTCCTAAGCTCAAGGGATTCTCTGGCTTTGGCCTCCCAGAGTGCTAGGTGTGAGCCACCGTATCTGACCCCTAATTCCTATTTTAAACCTCCGCTCCCTCAGATAGCAGCAAAAAAATTCCAGTTTGTTTTTTTCTTAGTGACCTAAGGGTGTTCTCAGTTATTTAATTTAATTTAATTAATTAATTTATTTCTGAGACAGTCTCAAGCTGTCACCCTGGGTACAGTGCCGTGGCATTGATACCAGAATTTTGCTCTTCAGTAGGTCTTCGTGATTTGAAGAATGAATCCCCCAACCACAGATCAGTGTTAAGACAGGATTTATTGGGACCTCAGAGGTTCCCTGCACGACTTTGCACGTTTGGCCACTTCGTGCTTCTGGTTTTTTCCGTCCTGTCTCCTGGTCCTGCTCGGCTTCCTGCGCGCACTTTGCAGAGGGCAGGTGCCTGCCACAATGCCTAGCTAATTTTTTCTATTTTTAGTAGAGACAGGATGCAGACGCCGGCGGTGCTCGGGCTGGGAGACTGAGACCCCCCGGATCCGCAGCAGAGTTGGCGGCAGCACTTGCCGAGATGGCCGGGAAGAAGGCGCGTAGGAACGCGCCACCGAGCCCCCAGCTGACTGAGCTGGAAGAGGAGTGCGCAGCTCAGCTCGGGAGACTGGGAGACAAACTGAATTTCCGGCAGAAACTTCTGAATCTGATAATCAAACTCTTCTGCTCAGGAACCTGACTGCAACAGAAACTTTTGCATAAGGGGATTCCTTCGAAAGGGAAATTTCCCCCAATAGGTGCAAGTGCTACAAGTTTCATCAATTCCAAGAGAGGCCTCATTGTAATTAAGAGAAATGAGAAGGTGCATTCACTCGCTTGTGGATGCCCTTGAAAACTTAAGATGGAATACCTCAAGAATTTCTGTTGGAGGGTTTTCATACGTTATTTTGGGGGATGTGAGAACATTGTAAAACTACTTTGTTTTATTTGAAAACAAGAATGAAAGAATCTTGAAAATAGAGATGTAATAACACATTTTTTAGTTAGAGAATTATTCTGTTATTTTTGCTGAAGGTCATTGCCCAACATTGTATAAAAGGAGTTGAAAATAAGATTAAGGCCGAAAGAAACAGTTCAGTGTTGGTTTCTTTTTTCTTTCTTTCTTCTTTTTTTTTTTTTTTTTTTTGCTTTTCAGTGCCAACTCTAGAGCCCTGTATACTATTTGGTTTATATATATATAGTATTGTTAAAAGGACAAATTTCATTCTGAGAACACTGAATGTTATATTGAATGTCGATTGCATAGGTCACTACATAATGTAAAATAAATTAATTTGTTCTGATTCAAATAGTATTGCTTCTGTTCAGATGACTTTCATTAAATGTGTTCCGTGGGGTTAACTGGAAAGTGTGGAAAACTGGAAAATAACTTTGAAAAATAACTTTTGAAAAAATTGGGTTTTATAGGAGAATTACTTGATGCCAAAGTCTTGCTCATTGAACATAAAATGAGAAAAGAGGATTTTGTATAACTAGGGAAAATGAAAAAAATAGAATTTGACTTTTCAAATGATTCAGTTAAAATTTATTAAGGCCAGTACACATTCTAAAGATGTTCCTAAAAATTAAAATACTAATCAGTGTGTATCCTATGAAAAGCAATCTTTTAAAAGAAATAAATAATATTTTTGGCTCGGCGCCTGTGGCTCAAGCGGCTAAGGCGCCAGCCACATACATCTGAGCTGGCAGGTTCAAATCCAGCCCGGGATGCCAAACAACAATAATGGCTGCAACCAAAAAATAGCCAGGCATTGTGGCGGGCGCCTGTGGTCCCAGCTACTTGGGAGGCCGAGGCAGGAGAATCGTTTGAGCCCAGGAGTTGGAGGTTGTTGTTATGCCACGGCACTCTACCCAGGGGCACAGCTTAAGTCCCTGTCTCAAAAAAGAAAAAAAACGAAAGAAATAATATTTTCATAACTAGAATATACTTTGATTAAAAAAGGGACAGATATTTCTTATTCACAATGAAAATCCCATATAGACATGCACAAAAATAATGGCATGATTGAATTTCAGCAGAAGTAACTATTTATTTTATCCAATTATAATCAAAAATTTTTTTTCATTTGAAGGTGTGCATTAAAGTTCCATTTTTGAGTTATGAGACAAGGATTTTATAACTACTTGAATTTTTACAGTAAAAATAATATAGGTTATAGTCACTTTTGATGAAAAACTACCTCACATTTGTTTTTCTCAGTATTACTTAAGGCTGTTTATTTAGTTGGAAAGATTTTTTTTTTTTGCCTTGAGGTAGATATTTTGCCATATGGGTATCTATAACTATATTTAAATGTATGTACACATATGAAAATTGGTATGTTGTCACTATAAAACAATTAAAAGTTATCACCATTAAAAAAAAAAAAAAAAAAAAAAGGCAGGATTTATTTACAGAAAAGAATATAAAAACACCAGAACTCCCAGAGAGGGAAAACCCAAGTCTGGAGAGAAAAGCTCCCTCCCTCCATCTCTGACCCTGGGCTCTTTGTCCAGGGGTATATATAGTCACAAGGGGCCCTCTATAGTTACATTTAGCATGTCTGGGTTGCAAATGAATGGCTACAATCCCTTTCATTCCCAGGCCTGGGAAATTTGGATGAAATTGACCATGCCTAGGAAATGGGGGTTCCCTGTTCAGCGGCAAGTGCAAGGGGAGGGAAACCTAAGGTGCTGATGTCTCCCCAGCAGTTGTCTGGCCCCTCTGGCTACTGGAGCCTCCTGCAGGGGTGGGAGGGGGCCCTGCCTACCCTCCAGCCCACTGGT
This sequence comes from Loris lydekkerianus, assembly GCA_963574355.1. Classification (NCBI taxonomy): domain Eukaryota; kingdom Metazoa; phylum Chordata; class Mammalia; order Primates; family Lorisidae; genus Loris; species Loris lydekkerianus. Next base: position 7,390 of record CAUYPK010110541.1, on the reverse strand, counting down.
TCCTCTGCCCACTGCCACCGCACCAACATTGCCAAGGCGGAGGCAGCAGGACTGCCCCTCAGATCCCCCCAGCTGGCTGGGGCGCCACCTGTCCTGTACCAGGATCATAGCTCACAGCAACCTCAAACTCTTGGGCTTAAGTGATTCTTTTGCCTCAGCCTCCCAAGTAGCTGAGACCACAGGCACCTGCCACAACGCCTGGCTATTTTTTTTTTTTTTTTTTTTTTGTTATTGTTGCAGTTGCCATTGTTGTTTTAGCAGGCCTGGGCCAGGTTAGAATCTGCCAACCCTGGAGTATGTGGCTGGCTCCTTACCCACTAAGCTACAGGTGCCACCTCTGTTCTCAGTGATTTTAAATGAGAATTCAATTCAGGATTTCTTTTGCTTCTGACCCTGTCCCTTTGATGGATCTCAATTTAATGCTGTGACTGCGCGAGGGCCTGTGCGGGTGCCTTGGGGTGGTTTGCAGTTGTGTTCTGCCTTGGGCTGCCAGCTTTGGAGTTGCAGATGTGTGTTTTCCTCATTCCACTTGGGCAACCACGAAGCCTCCTTTTCCCCAGCCTTGGACCATGTGGCCCATGCTTGTCCTTGCTGCAGTTCCCCTTATCCTGTCTGTAAGACCAGCTTTCTCTCCACTGACTGACTTTCATATCCTACTGGAGGACATGGGGAGATACGGCTTACACGGGCCTGAGGGAGCCTTGTAGGGGCCACCCAGGATCTCAGCCTCATTCAGTAGAACTGTTTCCATACCATCATGGTATGGGGAAGTTAGGCTGCCACCTCATGGGAGTCCTGAGGGAGGAGGGTGAAAGTCCTTTCTCCTCTCTCAAGTCTGGAAACCTGTTGAGGGTTCTGTCATCCTCTGACCTTAGAGATTATCTTGGTGTTAGCAGCAGAGACTATCACCAGTTCCTAACTCCCCTGAACTCCGCACTCTTTTTCTACACTCATCCTAGAATGCTTTTATCTCCTTAGTGGGAGAAAAATTAACAAGAGAAGCAATTCTCTATGCCCTGTGTTTGTACAAGCATACCTTGGAGATATTTTGGTTTCAGTTCCAGACCCTCGCAATAAAATGAATATTGCAATGAAGTGAGTCACATAAATTTTGCTTTCCTGGTGCACATAAAGGTTATGTTTACGCTATATTGTGGTCTATTAAGTATGCAATAGCATTCTATTTCACAAAGTAATGTAATACCTTAATTAAGAATTATTGCCAAAAAATGCCGGTGATCATCTGAGCCTTCAGCAAGTCCTAATCATTTGTGCTGTGGAGGGTCTTGCCTCATTGTCAGTGCTGCTGACTGATCAGGGTGGTGGTTGCCAAAAGATGCGGTGGCCGTGACAGTTTCTTAAATGAAGACAACAGTGATTAAAAACGCTGACAGCATCGTCACCAGGAGTAGATTTCATCTCAAGAAACCACTTTCTTTGTTCATCCATAAGAAGCAACTCCTCCTCTGTTCAGGTTTTATTAATAAGAAGGTAACTTGTGAAGTTTCTAGGCAGACTGTGCTAACATCCTTTATCACATGTCAGATTGCATTAATTCATTCACCTCTTCAGGCTCCACTTCTACTACTTCTGACTTCTTCCTCCTTCTGTCTTTACTCCTCCTTCCCTTGCTTCCTCTCTCCTCCCTTCCCCTCCCCTCTTCTCCTCCCTCCTTCTCCCTTGGCCCCCTCCCTTCTCCTCCTTCCCGCTCCTCTACCCTCCGTTCTCTTCCCCCCTTCTCCCTTGTCCTCCTCCTTCTCCTCCTTCTGTCTTTACTCCTCCTTCTTGCTCCTCCTCTCCCCTTCTCCCTCTTCCTCCTCCCTTCTCCTCCTCCTGTTTTTATTCCTCCTTCCCGCTCCTACTCTCCCCTCCCTTCCCCTCCCCCCTTTCCCCCCTTTCCTCCCTCCTTTTCCCTTCTCCCCCTCCCTTTTCCTCCTCCTATCTTTACTCCTCCTTCCCGCTCCTCCTCTCCCCTCCCTTCCCCTATCCCCTTCTCCCTCCTCCCTTTTCCTCCTCCTGTCTTTACTCCTCCTTCCCGCTCCTCCTCACCCCTCCCTTCCCCTCCCTGAAAGGGGGGGAATGCACTCAACTGGCGGAGATCTCATAGACCACCAAGGCTGTATGAAAGGTCTTTATTGGTGGGGGGGGGGGGGATGTTTCAGGACAACACCAAGGAGGAGTGAGGAAAGAGAGAGAGCAAAGGAAAGTGCACCCTTATATAAGTTCGGTTAGGGGAAGTCTTAGAATGGTGACAATATGGTTGAACAGCCAACAAGGAGTTATGTTCTGGTGGGAAAAGCCCGTAGGGGGAGGCCATAAGTTTGAAATTTTCGGAGGGTCTTTCTTTGGGGCAATTACCTAACATTCTTCCCTTCTTGATATATTGAAATAGGCAGTTAGCCATGGGATAGGGGACGTCAAATTCTCTCTTCTGTAGTTTCTTCCTGCTGAGAAGGGCATGTAGTTTTAATTGGCCAATTAGAGGACGATTTTTTACTGGGAGGATTTAAGTTTTTCTTTTCTTTTTTTCTTCTTTGACTGTTCTTGTAGGGGTGGTTGTTTAGAAGTGGTGTTCAGGAAGGTCTTGTGGCCTGGAGTAGAGTGTAGCCCATTCATGAAGGACAGTTTCTTCTTGTAGGTTGGGAGCTGTATCTGGGGTGTAGGGTTGGAGTACTAATTGAGTAGCTACCTGTTGAGATAACTTTGAGAGTTGAGTTTGAATAAAACGAGTTATGCATGAAGCCCCAGTCACCAGCCCAAGGATGACAATTATAGGTGTGAGGAAAGGTAGAAGCTAGCCCAGATTGAGTTTTGAGTGAACCAAGAGGAGAAGTCTGATAACTCTGATTCATGTTTTTTTCGAAATTCAAGGCTTTCTTGGAGTGATCTAATTTTGTTAGTGATGATTCCAGATTCATTAATAAAGAAAAAGCATTCTTCTTGGAGTGCTAAACAAAGTCCCCCTTTTTCTGCTAAAAGAAGATCTAAATCCCTGCAGTTTTGTAGGACCATCTGAGCTAGTGAATTAATTTGTCATTGGAGATCTAAAATTATTTCACTAATCTGTTGAATGTCTTCTTCATGTTGACGCTCTAATTCTTTATAATGAGTTATTGAGTAGGAAATGCCAGCTGTTCCTGTGCCTATGCCAGCTGCTATTCCCACTGCTGCCAGTAAGGGGAGTATGGCAACTTGGGCAGCCATTTCACATGCATTGTTGAATAGAGAGAAAGAGGAGGCACTGGAACAGGTTCATCTGTGATAATTTTAAAATCAGGTAGTAATATAACTATGGAACAGAGACTTTGAATGTGGATAGGGGGAATTTGGTATAATTTTTTTCCACAGAGAAACTGGAAGGAAGGATGGCACTTTCTGTGTAACTTCATTTTGTTTTGAAAGGGAAAATGACTATATTAGAGCACTTTGATGGGTTTAGGCCTGATATAGGAGTGGTGCTGGTAAAGTTGAAGCAAAGAGGGTATGACTAGATGACTTGATTGAGTGAGGGTATAAAAGGTTTAGTTTCATGTGTGCAAGTTGTTAAATTAAGAGATGTGGGGTCTGAAAGGTTGAAAGATAAAATGTTAGGAATAATGACTGGGGCAGTTTGAAATTTAGTGTGTAACAGACCTTGAAGGTTTAATCCAATCCAGCAACCCAGTTTATATTTAGGGTGATGTTTTAAAAGCAAGTATGTTTGTAAGATGGAATCATAGGTTAGATTAAGATTTAGTTGGGGTGTGAGGGTGGAGAGATTGAAATTTTGGATTTGATTTTGGCTAAATTCTTCTTTTAAAAATTGAGAATGAGTTTTAATGATTTTGATAATATCTGTTAAAGGAGGGGGAATTAATTTTGTTTTTTCTTTTGTGATTGTAAATTCTGAATATGCATTTTCTGGACCCCATTTCCTATATGTTCTTATTTCCCACTTTTGTCCCTTAAGCCAATTATGGTCATTTGGTTTTAATACTGTTATGGTGAGTTTGTAAAAGTATGGCCAAGGGAGTGGAAAAGTAGTTGTTGGTAGTTGTATATTAGTGTCAGTGACCTTCCAGGGGGCTATGGATTCATAGCCCCAATAGGCACATCCTTTTTTACATTTTAAGTCAGGATTTGAGTACTGCAAGCATATATTTGGAGGCTGTAGTTTAGACAACAATGTTTACCTAAAGAGACTAAGGTTTATGAATCACCTTTAAATAATTCACATTAGGTGACATTAAATAACACATTAGAGTGATTTGATTTTCTAGTTAATGTTTTGTCAATAGAGGTGTGATATGACTTCCAGGTGTCAGAGCACGAGTCAACGTGTAATTTCCACGTTTCTTCCCAGTGGCCAAAGAGTGAGAGAAATTGAGGGTTTTGTAATTGAGATATGTAAGTATTAGGAGAGATTATTAGGAATAAGAAAATTATGAGAGAGGCTGGTCTTGAATTCCTGAGCTCAAGCCATCCTCCAGCCTTGGCCTCCCAGAGTGCAAGAATTACAGAGGCTCCCATCCAGAAGGAGAGTTAAAGGACAGAAATTTGGCAAGTAACCTGGTGGATTAGAACTGCACCAAGAGAGAAGGTTGAAGAATGCACATCAACCCGCTGAGGTGAGCTGTGACCCCAAGGATACAAACAAAAGGTACAAAATCCATTACCAAGCTGACAGGAGTTCCCTCCCCCATGAGAATGGCTTGGAGTGCCCCACAAACAAACGAGCAGAGTTCAAAGGTCCTTGCACTCCACTCCATGGGAGAGACCCTCTAAAAACTGGACCTACCTCCCCCACTAGGGTGCCACAGTGTTCTCCTGCCAGGCATAAAACTATAAAACTGTATATATTCTCTACCTGCAATTCTGAGCTCCCAGCACTCCCCTCCACTTTCTTTCTGAGGTCTGGAGGCCTGTCCCCCAGGAGTCCAGATTCTTGGGTGATTTCTTGAGGGGTGTGGAAAGGGCTTAGACTGCAGGTGGTCAGTGCTGATTCTGACATGGGAGTGAGGAGAGGACTGTCGGCTGAGAGGGAACCACACTGCAGGACCAGCAGTGCCCCAAGGCGCAGAGCAGCAGATGTTTTTGGCAACAATAGGGCTCACTCCCTGATATTCTGAAACAACACCTCCTGTCTCCCTGGGCAACTAGAGGAGGCCAGGCATCTTCTCAGGTGGCAACCACTGCTGGGACAGAAATGCAGGCCCCGCGAGTAAAGGGTTTGCCTGAGGTGGTACCGGCCTGAGTGGAACGCAGGGACTAGAAATGCCTGCGCAAAGTCAGGAAATTCCCAGGGCGAGGCTGACCCAGAAGACTGCTTTACTGAGCCTAAGACACACCTAGCCCTCACGGGATCATCAGCCTATAGACAAAGGAAGGCAGGAGGCCAAAAATGACAGCTAACCAAATATAAACCTGCAGGAGCAAAGACAGGGCCTGAGGCGCAGGTTCTGGGAACTCAAAATAGCTTTTCTTCTACAGGAGAATTTAGCAGGGACAGAAACAAATTCCCGCAAAGTTGTTCTGTTCTGTCAGTGACATCAATCAGGGGCGGGGCTGGAACTGAGTGAACACCCCCCAGCCTCCATCAAGTGCCCGGGGTTGTCAGGCCTCACCTCCCTCTGCTGGATAGAGGCAGAGCACAGTGGCCTGGCTGAGCAGATATAGATTTCGTTGTGATTCAGGCAAGTGCAAACCCCTGAAGTACCTGTTCACTAAAGGCAACTAGTTCACAGCCCTGTGGGGCTATCAGTGACTAGGTGTGACAGAGGTGCAAGGTGGGGAAGGAAGCATCAACCTTCCCAGACTAATCTATTTGCTGGGTGGGTCCTCCTGACTTCATGGAGCACCAGAGCAAGTCATATCTGAGTTGTCACCAGACCCCTGTGATCCAGTTGCCAGAGACCTTTTAAACTCTCCCACCTGAGACACATACTGCCTGAGACAATTGATTTGGACCTTTTGAACTGAGCCAATCACCTGACGACTATTCAAGTGGTGCCCTTGGTGTGTGGTTGTAGGAAGGTTTGATTTTCCTTTTCCAATTGTTGACTGTGGGGTGTGGGGTGGCTTAACTGCTGTATTTCTCCACATCTGAGACTTCAACACAGAGTAACTATTTCACTAGGGTCAGACACAGACCATCTGAAAACAAAACAGAACCACTTAGCCCCACCACACCAAACAGGTCCCCAGTTTCTCAGCCGATAGCATTGTAAGGGTCCTTGACAAAGCTCCAGGGGAAAAATCAAATGATGTAAAATAATCATGGGACAAATAAGCAGAAAAACTCTGGTAACATGAATAACCAGAATAGATCACCCCCCCCAAGGAAAGATATGGCAGATGTAACTGAAAATCCCATTCATAAACAGCTGACCAAGATGTCAGAAATAGAATTCAGAATTTGGATTGCAAACAAGATTAATAGAATGGAGAAAATTTGGAATTAGAAATTCAAGGAGCAATTCAAAAATCAGAATTAGAAATTTGAGGAGAAATTCAAAAGTTGTCTCAAGAATTTAATGAATTTAAAGACAAAACCACGAAAGATTTTGACGCATTGAAGCAAGAATTTGCAGCCCTCAAAGATCTGAAAAATACAGTAGAATCCCTCAGTAACAGAGTGGAGCAAGCAGAAGAAAGGATTTCTGACATTGGAGACAAAGCTTTTGAATGCTCCCAAACTCTCAAAGAGGAAGAGAAATGGAGAGCAAAAACAGATCATTCTCTCAGAGAGCTCTGGGATAATTTGAAGAAGGCTAATATCTGCCTCATTGGAACCCCTGAAAGTGCTGAAGTGGCCTCGCAAGGCACAGAGGCCCTTTTCCATGAAATTATGAAAGAATTTTCCAGACATGCCAAGAGATTCTGAAATTCAGAGAGCAGACAGTTTCAGAACTCCATCATGACTCAACCCAACTAAGACTTCCCCCAGACACATCATAATTAACTTCACTAAAGTTAATATGAAGGAGAAAATTCTGAAAGCAACCAGATGTAAGAAATCCATTATCTAAAAAGGGAAGAATATTAGAATGACTACAGATCTCTCTGCTGAAACATTTCAAGCCAGAAGAGGGTGGTCATTGACTTTTAATCTTTTAAAGCAAAATAACTTTCAACTCCAGATCCTGTATCCAGCTAAACTGAGTTTCATTTATGATGAAGAAATTAAATACTTTAATGAGATTCATATGCTGAAGAAATTTGCCATAACCAAACCAGCTCTTTAGGATATTCTCAGACCTATCCTCCATAATGACCAGCCCAATCGTCTACCAGAAAAGTAAACTCACACAGAAACTTTTGATCAAACTCTAACTTGCACAGTGGTGAAAGGATTAAAAGTGTCCACTAGACTTTCAAAAAACTTGATACCCAAAATTTTACCAGACTTATC
>CAUYPK010110537.1:0-21501 GCA_963574355.1 Loris lydekkerianus | reverse complement strand
TATTTTTATAGTTTCATGTCTGAGGTTTAAATCTTTTATCCAGTGAGAGTCTATCTTAGTTAATGGTGAAAGGTGTGGGTCTAGTTTCAATCTTCTACAGGTTGCCAACCAGTTTACCCAGCACCATTTGTTGAATAGGGGAGAAATCTTGAAAAATGATTTTCCCACAATCCTCTCTAGACATCAACAAGGAGTTTTTAAAAAAACATGAATTCATATATTTCTATTGTTGCATGTTACCTGTTTATATTATGTACATTATAAATTCTGGATTTTTGTCATTAAAAGAAGTAAAAAGAAATACCTGTTTTGGTGTTTTTCTAATTAGTATTAATATTTATGTAGCATACTTCATTTTCAGAAAGATATTTCTCTATGTACAAAACGCTAATTATTTAAAGATATTCTTCAATTGGCAAAATTCTTCGTGGTAATTTTTACTATAATAAACCTTTTCCTAAAATATGTTTGCTTTAAATCTTGTTTAAAGTTTAGTGTAACTTATCTTCCATATTACATACAACACCCTCTGTACCACAATTTTTTTTGGATCATAATACTCCAGAAATATTATTAATCTGCAACAGGGTCAGGTCCCAAGCATGTGGTTAAACAATCTTCTCTATTTGATACATTTGTGAAATAAATAACATGTTTGCACATACATACAAAAGAACTAAATCATATCAAATCGTCCTAAAATGTATAAAGTTATTAATGTTAAACCAACTGACACACTTCAAGAGAATATATAATAGATTATTTAATATGATTGGAGAACTGACTTTGTGATACAATAATGAGCAAATCTGGTTCACAACAGAGAGTTTTCAAAACCCATGGATTGTCCTACGTGATGAGAAAGTCTGTTTTGCTGATGACCTGCTCATGGGGCCTCTCGACAGCTTCAGGATCAGGACTGGTCACTAGGAAAACCAGCTACTTCATTACTGGGCTAGACCTTTATCCCTGCCCCCTGCCCTGGGAAACACCCTAGCTTACAACCACTTTAAACTTCTGCAATCAAGCAATTCTGTCTCAGCCTCCCAAGCAGCTGGAACTACAGGTGCCCACCACAATGCCTGGCTAATTTTTCTACTTTTAGTAGATATAGGCATCTCACTCTTGCTCAGGCTGGTCAAGAACTCCTAAGCTCAAGCTGTCCTCCCACCTTGGCCTCCCAGAGTTCTAGGATTAGGCCTGGGCCACCACACCCAGCCAGTGGACTAGAACTTTTAACCACCCAGCCTCTAGGAAGAGGACAGAGGTTGCAGATTATGTTCAATCCTATAGCCATTGAATTAATCAATCATGTGTATGAAATGATACCCGGCTTTAAAAAAAAAAAAAAAAAAAAGACATTGGGTTATGGAAGCTGGGAAGAGCATTGTGGTTGGTGAACAGGCTGAAATGCTGGGAGGGTGAGACGCCCAGACTCCACAAGCAGAGGGCCCAGAAGCTCTCAGTCCTCTCCCACTCTGCCCCCCAAACCTTGCCCTATGGATTTTTCTTACATTTGGTTGTTTTTGAGTTGCATATCCTTTATAATAAAATTGTAAGCACAGCATTTTAATGAGTCCTGCAAGTCATTCTAGCAAATTATCAACCTGAAGGAGAATTATGGGAACCCCCAAATTTGTAGCCACGTTGGACAGAAGTGCTGGTAGCTGAAGGACTGAACTGGGCTAGCATTTGAAGGAAGGGCAGTCTTATTGGGATCCTTGCTCTTTAACTTGCAGGATCTGCTTCTAACTTCAGGTATGTTAACAGGAAAAACAAACAAACAAACAAAACAAAAAAGAACTCTGCAAAATAATTTAGGGAGATTTATTCTGAGCCAAATGTGTGACTGTCAGCCCAGGGAGCCACAGCAAAGAAGCCTTGAGTAACTGGTTCTGAGGTGGTTGGGTTGTAGTTCGGTTTTACACAATTCAGAGAGACAGGAATTGCAGGTAAAATTATAAATCAATGCAGGAAATGTATATACTGGTTTAGCCCCAAAAGGCGAGATATTTTGAAGGAAGGGGGTCTCACAAGTCGTATGTGGGTTTAGAGGTTCATTGATCTATAATTGGTTAAAGAAATAAAGCTTTGTCTAAAGTCTTGGAATGTTTTAAGTGAGGCAAGGAAGTCTATAATCAGAGACTAGTCTCAACATATAGACTCAAGTAACTTGTTAAACAAATTGATGGTGGCCTCCAGGGATGATTTAACCTTTGCTTTACATGACCTTAGGTCCTATTAATAATTTAGTATCTCATTGTCACCAAGAGTCTATTTTGTCAGTTTTATAATCTGTATAATCCTGGTCAATTGTATCAAATCTCCAAAAGGGAAGGATATACTGAAGGGTGTCTAACCTCCTATCCCTTCATGGCCAGTGATTCAGCTTTAAAGTTTTTCTGGGGTCCCCTTGACTGAGAGGGGTTTTGTGCAGTTGGAAGCAGGGCTTAGGATTCTGTTTTAGTTCCCAAGCATGACATCACTCTTGTGCAGTGGGCCAAGTTCTTCTAAACCTGGAGCCACAAGGGGCATTGGGTAAGGCAATGTGGCCTGGACCCTGTGTCTCCTGCGTCCAGCTGGAGTTTCCTGGTTGTGCCAGAAGGTGGGCTCTTCTGTCCTCTTTTGGAAGATCCTGCTCTCAAACATGCCCAATATCATGAAGATTTATAAGTGGAGAGAGAAGCAGATGTAGGTAATTCATAAACTGTTATGGGAGAAGGAAAATGCAGATAAGGACTGAGGAACTGAATGCTAATCACCATTCTAAATTTCCCCTTGAAGGGCCTGTCTCACCCAGTTTAACATTCCTTTCTGGGAGAATCAAGATGACCCTGGTAGCAGGTTCCTCCTCTTAGGAAAGGAACCAGAATAGTAAGCAGATGTCCTATTTTGAACAGATCATCTGGGACAAAATGCTAGGATTCTCCAGGGAAGCAACAAGAAACGTCAAAAGAAAGAAGAGTGTTCAGGGCAACTTGCCTGGCTGAGGACAGGTTAACCGCCAGGGGAAGGTCCTGGGTGCAGGAAAACAGTAAGAGAGACGCCCCGAGACCTTCACACTCTGAGATAAGCTTCTCTGGCTACACGAGAATCTCCCCACCCGCAGGTCTTGGGCCTAATGTAGGCAAGTCTTGCAAGCCTTGCAAGCCGGCTTGAGGGAGGGCTTTTGCCACCCTATGTGAGGAAGGAGAGCCGACCTGAGTGGAAATGGTGGGGAATGAAGAAATAAAGCCATGAAAGACAGGGAGAGGCAAAGAAAGCCAGGAGACAAGTGATAGGATGGCATCCGGAGAACAGACACAGCGATGACTGGAGCCTGCACCTGAACCCTGGAAACAGCTTTATTTATACAGTGTCTTAACAAGGTTGAGTAAATCTTAACACATGGGATAGAGATCATCCTTAAAGAGGAAAACTGTGTGTTTGCCCATAATAAGCAAAGTATGCCTGGGCTACGTGACTTCTGGCAGGTGCAAAGAATGTTGTTAAAGGAGGAGACGTGCTTGGGGGTCACTCTCTGAGTGTTTCCCAGGCCGTAGGGGCCCTGCAGGCCACAGCCCGCTCCCCACAGGGAGGTGTTTGGAGATTGCATAGAGAGGTTGCTCCAGAAATGGAACCCACTTGGAATTCCACACGCATCTGATCCTAGAGCAGCTTGAGCTGAACCCCTTCCCGAGAGCCTGCAAATTGGGGGGCTGCCAGCGTGCCTGGGGCGACTACATGGCACCTGGGAGGGGCAGAGGAGCCCAGGTGCTCCCAGGCACCCCTGGGAAGGTCCCCATGGCCCCTGGATAGCATTTCCCACAGCTCCTCTTTCATGCTGCCTGCCTGGGTGGAGCCCTAGGCTTCCTAGTCGTGAGCCCAAGGCACCATTTTGAGAGTTCAACAGTGGGCTGCACCTCACCCTTGGGCTGAGTTTGGGCCGACACAGCTACAGCCCCACCCAGCTGAGGAGGGGCAGGGAGGTCCAAGCTCTGCCACACAAACCCAGTATGATTCCCACTGCACCGCGTGGCCTGTGAGGCTGAGATGTGGGCAGACAGCCCTCCCCACAGTTTCTTACCCATACTGCTTGCCTGAGGGGCCCTGCTTTCTCTGACTGCAGGCCCACAGCCTGAACCATTTTGAGAGTTTAACTCTGGGCTGCGCCTGTCCTCAGGCTGAGTTCAGGGTGATGTGGCTACAGGCAGCACCCAGCAGGGAAGGAACAGGGGAGACCAGGCTCTCCTAAGGACACTTAGGACCATACCCACCACCTGTTACAGGCAGCTGTGGACTGGGGCCAGCCTGCCCAAGCCATTGCAGCCACCAGTAACACCAGCGTGGACCACTTAAGTCCTAGGGATAGCTCTGCTACCACTGCTGCCACCTGCTCCTCACACCAACTGCTCCTGTACTTCAACAACTAGCTTCTGAGCAAGAAACCCCAAGACCCACAAACGGGCCTCCCAGGACACACTAACTCTGCTGCCAGCATACGCTGCTCTGGGGCTTAAAATCATTATCCTGAGTGCAGGAACTCAGGAACAGAAAATGGGGGAACCAAGGGACTCATGGAAAAGACTCTGAAGTGGGTGACAGCAGCCCCATCACCCCCATAAGATCGATGCCGGCAGCCTCACGACACTCCTGGGTAGGAGGAAGGGGAAAAAGAGGTAAATGAAATGACGCCGAGCACCATTACTCTGAGATCGGTCCGGGTCGGGCCAGAACAGAAGAAGATAAGAGCTAATGAGCCAAGCACTGTCACGATGAGGGTTAACAAGCTAAGGGCTGTGACAAATTGTTTTACTTATTTGCTAATTGCCAGATCTGCTTTATGGGACCTCTATGTTACCTCTGTGCTAATCCGCTAAATTGCAAGGTTTGCTTCTGTAAAAGGGGTCATATGACCCCGTGCTTGCTTTTTCCTTCTTTTGCCAACTTTCCTTTTGCTTCTAATTGCTAACGTTCAGCCCACTTGTTTGGCCCTTTGCCAACGTTCAGACTAGAAAAACCCCAACTTCAGACCCCTCAATGCTCTCTCACTTAGTCTGCTTTAGACTTTGCTGAGACAGCCCCGTGGTTAATAAAATACTCCTTTTTGAAATTCTAATTTGAGTTGGTGGTCTTTATCGCGCCCCATAACAACTCCAGGTGAAAATCTTTAGATGGTCATCACGAAATGGAACAGGCTGGGCACGGCGGCTCACACCTGCAATCCTAGCACTCCAGGAGGCTGAGGCGGGAGGACCTCTTGAGGGCAGGGGTTTGAGCAAGAGTGAGAGCTGTCTCTACTAAAGACAGAAAAAATTAGCCAGGGGTGGTGGCTCAAGCACCTGTTGTCCTGGTCACTCAGGATTGCTTTAGCTGGGAGCTTGGGGTTGCACTGAGCTACAATCACCCCACTGAGCTCTGGCCTGGGTGGCAAGGTAAAAGTCTGTCTCAAAAAGACAAAAATGGGATAAACAAAATGGACATCGAGGGGTTTGAAACAAAGACCTTGGTATAGCATGACTGAAGGTTGAATGGGCTCGTGGGCTCCCGCTGCTCCTCCAACATTAAAGACAGTTAAGCTTGACAGGCTGCCTAGTGTGCTGTTGACTCCTATATTGGGGTTTTTACCTTCTTCTTGGTGGTGGCAAATAGCCTGGCCATATGTTCAGGCAGAAGGGCAGTGACAGATCAACCTATTAAAGGGTCACACTTACAGGGCATAGCCCTGTGGAAATCACTGTGAGAATCTGAGAGGTGTGTTCAAGTAGGACCCTCCCTCCAGCATCAGAAAATGGTTGGCGTTGATGAGCAGACACCCCAGTGTGTTCATCTGACATAACCACCTGGGTCTGTAAGATTGATTTATTTGTGGAGTTGCAGCAATGCAGAGACAGGGATGTTCTCTCGCATCTTCTAAGGGAAAATATACCAATAAGAACTGTTCTCCAGAAATTAGAAGGGAAGAGGTGAGAGAGGGGAGGAGGGGGGATATGGGAGGAGGGAAGGTATTTGGGGGGACCTCACCTAATGTGCATGATGCAACGGTACATTTCAAAACTATTAAGAAATGAGTATAATTGTAATGGATGTGTTACTAAGTTCAATGTAAACATTTCACATTGTATGTCGAAGCAGTACTCTGAGCCCCATAAATGCATCAATGTACTCAAAGAACCAGACCAGTGCCATCTTAGGAGTTAAGTTTCACTTTCCCCGCCATTTCACTCAGTAAGTTTCATTTTCCAGACAAGCCCAGGCAAGCCCAGGCAATTCCCTGAAATCATGAGACAACCGCCCACCAATCAGGGACCCCCCCACCTAACTAATCCAAAGCGACCTCATTTGTTTCAAGCTTTGTACTCCCACCCACTCTGCCAGACCATAAGAACCCCCTGCTCCAGAGCTCGAGGCTCCTGGCTCAGATCCGTTGCACTGGATTCCCCGGGAGCCCAAGCTCGAGCTTGCAAAAAAAGGCCCTTTTGCTTTTGCATCGGACTTGGCTCCCTGGTGGTCTTTGTGGGGGATTTTGAGATCTGGGCACAACAGTACAAAGTTATAATTTAATAAAAAAATAATTAATTAAAAAAAAAGAACTATTCTGCCTGCCAACAAGAGGCTGTAGATAGATGGCTATGGGACAGATTCCCCAGGAGGAAGGCCCCACACATAGCTAGCAAGTCGGACCTGGAAGAGCTGCACATGGGTCCAGACAGGAAGAGACACACTCTGAGCTTTGCTCACCCAGCCATAGATACAGATGCTTATGTGACTTGACCACCAAGTCACATTTCTTAACACCAAGGAATACACTTTACAGTCCACAGTATCTAACGAGACGCAGAATGACAGTTTGATAGAGAACTAGGACACACCCCTGAGATGTTGGTTACCTGAAATGGGGAGATACAGGCGTGAAGGGCCGGCTTACACACCAGAGTGTGTGTATGCTGAGACTCACCATGCTGGGGACAGAGGCCATGTCTGCAGTAGACAAATACCAGTGCTCTGTGGCTGGATGTGGGACAAGGGCTGGGGGAGGATGCTGGTGAGACTGTACAGTGCTTCCCATGTGGGCAGGAGGCTGGTGTGATGATGATACTTGAACTTAATCTTTCTGACTTGTGCAGTGGTCCCTGGACCAGGGCCACAACTGCAAGTGCTAGAAGCAGGAATGATTCCCAAGGAACGGTAACTATGCTTTTAAACCTCATGTCAGAATTCCTGGATGCCTGGTGGCAGGGTTGTGCTTCCACTCAGTGACAAAACAACGGTGAACACAGCCATGCTGCTCATGGTAGAAACAGCTACTGATTCGGGACTCCTGGGCTCCCATCTACATGGAGTAGCCTGGAGGGTACTTGCTAGATTGCCATTGTCAGCTCACCCTAGACCTGCAGGGTGGACAAAGCTAATGTCCCTTCTAAGAGCAGAGAAGTTTAGGTTCAAATGTAGAGAAGTGGAATTGTGGCTTAGGGTAAATGAATGTTAACCCCAGAGAAAGGAGCTGAGGCACCAAATGCAGGCTGTCCATAAAGTTCGTGTGCAATTTAAAATAGACTTTTTTTTTTTTAGACAGAGACAATCACTTTGTCACCCTCAGTAGAGTGCTGTAGCATCACAGCTTACAGCAACTTCAAACTCTTGGGCTCAAGCCATCCTCTTCTCTCAGCCTCCTGAGTAGCTAGGACTAGAGGTGCCTGCCACAATGCCTGGCATTTTTTTTTTTTTTAGAAATGCAGTCTTGCCCATGCTCAGGCAGGTCTTGAACTCCTGAGGTCAGGCAGTCCACCTGCCTTGGCCTCCCAGAGTGCTAGGATTACAGGCATGAGCCTCTTCACACAACCATTCAATAGACAACTATTTTAAGTTGCACATGAATTTTATGGACACCGTGTATTACTAAAAAAAAGATTTTTTAAGTTTACTTGAGCCAAAGTAAGGGTAACTGGCCAGGACACACTTCCAAATTACCCTGGGGAGTGCTCTCTTCCGACTTTGTTACAAGCAAGTTTTAAAGGCAAAAGGGGACAAAGAATGGGCTGACACAAATTTGTTTGACGGTTCTCATTGTTTTTTGTTTGTTAGTTTGTTTTTTGTTTTTTAAGACAGAGTCTCAGTTCCTCACTCTCGGTAAAGTATCGTGGCATCATAGGTCACAGAAACCTCAAACTCTTGGGCTCAAGTGATTCTCTTGCCTCAGCCTCCTGAGTAGCTGGGACTACAAGGTGCCTGTGACAACACCCACATATTTTTAGAGATGGGGTCTCACTCTTGCTCAGGCTGGTCTTGAAGTCCTGAGGTGAGCCACCTTGCCTGGCCCAGTCCTACTGTTTTACAGAAGCAACACCGGTTAATGAGTGATATACATGGTTGAATTCGCAGATATGGTGTCCGATGTATGGCATTTTATGGCTGTCTAGCATCATAGAGTCCACAGGGCAGGTGGCTTCCAGAGGTAATTTTCTAGTTCAGGGAAGGAGGGACTATGACGTGACTGCTATCACATTTTAGTTGCCTTTCTGGACTTGATAATTTAAAGGGGCTCAAATTCCTCAGATAAAATGTTTCTTTTTTCCCCCCTCAGAAATAAATAAGTGGATTATGCAGTGAGGGAATTCCAAGATTGGAGGCTTCTAAAGAGGCTCAGAGAAAGAGATGATATTGTCTCTTCTTAGCTCAGTCATACCAGACGCCATGCATTGCTCAGATCACGCCCGCTTTTGGAACAAGATCAAATGCAGGCAGGCAAATCTGAGCGACCATGTCCTAAGAACATTTTGGCCACAGGATGAGATAATTGGAGACCAGATGGGATGCTACTAATGAAATTGCCGATGTTAAAATAATACAAGGCTCTAAGGCAGAAACAGTGGTAGAACTCTGCTTTCTACAGAAGTATAGGTGACAGCTAGAAGTCAACTGGCCATTGTTCCTTAATTTCTCCACTGCTGTAACAGCTGGCTGCTTAAGGGTCATGTTTCCTTGACAGGGGCAGCATCTGTGACTGTCCCAATTGCTTCCATAGATAACATCTCTATTGTAAGACCTGAGACTGGTCTTTTTGAGACATCTTCCAGACTCTGCGTTCAGAGGGACCAATTGACATCAACCAGACCAGTGGTCATGTAGGGGGAACAATCCAACCCTACCCAGAACTCCTTTTTACCAAGATGATAGTTTCTGCTTCTCAACCCTATGAGTTCATCCCCAGCCCAAGAGAATCAATTCCCTAGTCCTTTGTATCCCCTAAATTCTCACAGAGATGGATTTGAGATATCTCCCCCATCTCCTCTCACTGGCACCCGGACTGAGCTATTGGCCTTTATCCGGGTGGATAAAGGACTCAGGCAGTTTAACAGTAAAGTACCAGTAATCTTTTAACTCTTATTTTTCAGGTTACATCTACCACAATGTGCTATACTATAACACTAGTATTGGAAGATTATAACATTGATATCAGTCATCAAATACATTGGTGATGTTAAACGAAAAACTTAAGACCAATTAAATTAACTTTAACAGTTTAATTAAGCAAAAAGCAACTTACGAATCTGCAACCTCCCCCCCCATCCAGAATAGGTTCAGAGAGACCCTACAGTGCTGCGTGGTCCGAGATTTATGGACCGAAAAAAGGAAAGTGATGTACAGAAAATGGAAGCGAGTTATGGAGACAGCTGGATTGATTACAGCTCTGTATTTGTGTTTTTCTGAGACAGTTTTAAGAGTTGGCTGCCTTTGATTGGCCGAAACCAGTCAAGAGCAAGTTACAGTTCCCTATGTATGGAGAAATCTTTTGGAGGGCAACTTCAGGCAAAACAATTTAACTTTGGAAAATTACAAATGTTGCAGTACTCCTTGTGCTCAGACAGACTGGTAGGATCCTTTTGCTGTAAAAGACCAGGGAGTGGCTGGGGATACATAAAGAACATATCTGTCTGGTCTAGCAGAGTATTCCAAAATCCTTGGAATTTCCTGAGTGGTAAGAATGTCTTTGTTATCTAATGAAGTAATTGTGGTAGTGGTGGCGGCCTAGATAGCTTCAGAATGGGGGCTGCTTGCCAGAAAAACCAACCAGTGATTGGAATTTCAGCCACTAGACTTTCCAGCAGAGCAGGGTTTGGGGGGGTGGGGGAGTGGGGTTGGAGAGGGTGTTCAGTTGCAAGGCCAATGTTTTAATCAATTATGCCTGTGTAATAAAACTCCGATTAAAAAAAAATTCAGAAAAGCAAGGCTGGGGGAGCTTCCTGGTTGGTGAAGATGGTGTGCCTGGATCCCGTGAGGAGGCCTGGAAGTTGTGTCCGTTCCCCCCACCCCCCCCTTTACCCAGACCTCACTCTGTGTACCTGTTCCATGTGGCTGTTCCTGAGCTGTGTCCTTTTAACGAAACTGTTACTGTAAGTGAAGAGTTCCATCAAGGTCTGTGACTCATTCTAGCAAATTATCAGGCCCGAAGGGGAGTGGTCCAGGGAATTCCCAAATGTGTAGTTGTGTCAGACACAAGTGTGGGTAACCTGGGGACTCCACTTGCAGCTGGAGTCTGAGATACTGGCCATTTTCTTGGGGACTTTACCCTTTAATTTGTGGGATTTGATGGTAGCTTGAGGTAGTTAACATCAGAATTGAATTGTAGGATATTAGAGAATTGTTAAAACACAGACATATTCCTTTTCTTTCTTTTAAAAATTTTTTTTTATTATAGTGAGATATACATAACATAAAATATACCCCTTTAAAACAATTTTTCCTTTTTAAACTTCTAATTGAACTAGAACAATATAGAACACATATAAACAGTACAACTTACAAGTAAACTGCTCTAGCAGATTTCACAAACCGAATGCACACTCATACCCAACATCTGGATCAAGACAAACTATTCCAATGTTCCAGAAAAGATAAGAAACAAGTTGAAAAGAAAACATTTCTATAAGAGAAAGCTAGATATAGTAATTAACACGGGGGTAAGAGATGTAATCCCTTTCATAAATTTGCAAAAATGGGTTCATGGAAGACTTTCTTAGGGGCATTTGTGTTATTGTTAAAAAACTTTTGTGGTGGTAGTAATTAATTTGGGGACATAATAAATTAAGCTTAGTCAAAGGTTTATCACCTAAGGAGATTTTCACAATTCAGACTCCAGAGCCTATTGACTGAATATTCTCAGTGAGAATGAAGAAAATACTTCTTATCCATTATAGAAATATTTTTAAAAGTATGATAAAATACACATAGCAAAAGTCACCATTTTCCTCGTTTCTAAGGGTACACTTCAGTGGCATTAACATTCAGAAGGTTGAGCAACCATCACCACTGCCCATTTTCAGAACTCATTCCTCCCGAACAGAAAGTATGTCCTCGTTAAACAACTCCCTGCTTCTTCCTCCCCTAGTCCTGTAGCCACTGTTTTCCTTTCTGTTCTATGAACTTGCCTATTCTAGGTACTTCATTTAAGTGGGATCAGACAATGTTTCATCTTTTACATCTGGTTTACTTCACTTAGCACAATGTTTTCCAGGCTCTTCTCTGCCGTGGCATATGTCAGAATTTCATTTTCTCTAAGGCTGAATTATATTCCATTGTGTGTATATGACACGTGCATTCACCTGTCAATAGACATTGGTTTCTACCTTTCACTATTTACTTTTCTACCTTCTACTATTCATGTAATTTTGGTGTGTGGTTATCTGAATCATTATACATTTTCACAGATCTATCCTCATGTATTTTTGTTGTATAAATTTTAACTTTTGAAAGCACTTTACAGTTTACAAGTCAAATAGAAATTAATAATAACATATATACTTTAAAGAGTCCAATGTTTTATTATTAGCATTAATATTTGTTTATGCTGAAGATTCAAGGATGAATAGACAAAAAAAATGGATTATCTGAGTTATCTGGGATTATTTTCCGAAATATTGGAATATGATCAATACCACACAAGCATGAGTATATAGTAATATTTTGCTAATTATGGGACTAGAAAATGCAAAAGATGGAGTTATATCAATTATTTTGTGTTTCATTTTTTCGATTGTGTATTTAGTATTAAATACATAGCGAGTGCTTATCTGTAAAGATGATGCCTTTTTCTTTGGCAACCAAAATGTGGTTGTCCTTGGTTAATCAAAATCCATTTCAAAGATAACCTTCTTAAAGGTAGCACGGCATCAGAGTTTCAGACCCACACTCTGGTTGGACTGGCTGGTTGATGATCTCTCTCGTTCTTTAGCGATTTCCATCTCAATTTTGGCTTTGATTTTCTCCCAATCTATTTGGAGCTGTAATTGAAAAAGGAAGATTTATGCTTACATAGCATATGATATTTTTGTTTAATCCAAAGCAATCAGGTGTAAAAATAGAATGTATAGCTTCTAAAACAGCAGAAAAGGAGGCATCAAAGAAAAGTTAATAAGAAGAAATAATGCTCAAAAAACATGAAATAGCTTTAAGAATAAGACCAAACAGAACAATTATGTAATAAAAGGCAAAGACTCATTGTGATTGAAATGACTGGAATCTACTTGTAGCTATTTATAAAAGGTGCATCTAAACAGGTGCTCGGGGACAGGGAGGGAGAAGATGCCCTGCTCTCCTTTTAGTAAGAGGAAGAATGAATGGGCTCTGGTAACCAAGTCACTTCTCTTTTTCTTTTTTTACAATACCCTTTTATTTTTTATACTTATTGTGCCATGAATTCACAGGGAATAGGTCCCAGCATCTTATGCCCCTGTCCACTGGCTCTCCTGTGTGCCTCTGTACGCCTCTTCTCCCATGAACTCACAGGGGCAGTGTTCCGGCAGCTCAGGCTCCTTCCCATTGGTTCTCACAGAGTGAGCTTCTCTGGGTGGAGCAGGCTGGTGCTTCAGCTGAACCCAGGCTTTGATCATTTTCCTTCACACATTTCAGGAAGCTATCTCGGCTCTTAGAGTGCTTAGTGTGCTCAATATGAACATGAATCCTCTTGGCAAGGCCAACAGCATGCCAGGTAACAGTGTACTCTTCCAGTTTTGCCCTGGTACCATTTGCGTGCCATGCCTTTTTGAATAGTACCCATTCCCTTGAGGTCTACAATATCACCTTTCTTGTAGATTCACATGCATGTGGCCATAGGAGCAACTCCATGTTTTCTAAAAGGCCTACAGAACATGTATCGGGAGCCTCTGTTCTTTCCCTCTGTGTTCGTCACTGTGGTGAATTATTGAAGGATGGTGTCTCTGGCCAAAAGGCCAAGCCAATTTTCAAATAGGCCAGTCCTTCACATCTTACACATCAAAGCTTCCATTAAAAGTCTGGCTATGAGGAAAGACAGGGGATCACTTCCTTCCCTAAGCATGTTCTACAAATCAGTCTCCTTTGCAACAATTCTTCAAGTGATATAAAGACAAGGTGGTCATTGACAAAGACAAAGAATATGAGAGGAAGCATATTCTCTTCCTCTGATAAGAGATAACATCTGTTGGCTTCCCTTCCATCCACGATGCAGTCTCCCCTCCCCCACCTCAACCCTACCCCTCTCCTAAGTTCATTACACTTGATATAAGGAATGAACTCTGCCCAAGTTCTTGAAAATTTTTCTTATTTTTTTTTTTTAGAGACAGAATATCACTCTCTCACTCTGGATAGAGTCATAGTTCACAGCAACTTTAAACTCTTGGGCTCAAGCTGTCCTCCTGCCTCAGCCTCTGGACTAGCTGGGACTGCAGGCACCTGCCACCATACCCAGCTAGATTTTTCTATTTTTAGTAGATACAGGTCTCCCTCTTGCTCAGGTTGGTCTCAGAACTTCTGAGCTCAACTTCGTTGGCCTCCCAGACTACTAGGATTATAGGCATGAGCTACTGTGCCTGCCCTCTGCCTGAGTACTATCAGCAACTTTTTAAGGAAAATATATTATATCATTTAACAAAGTTTAGAAATTGCTAATTTGGGAATATGTGTACTCTCTGAGGTAAGATACAGGAAAAAAACTGGGTCCTGGATTAAGTTAACTCTAATTTACAATGAAACAAACCCAAACCCCTGAGCCAAAAGTGAGTAAGTTTTCACCTCCATGTAAGGGAGGGGAGTGGAGTAAGTAGTATTAAGCCAACTTGAGGTAATACTTGTTCCTTGAACAGACTTAAGTAACTGAGAGATTAAGTTAATCCTAATAGGACTTCATGCTTCCTTTATTTTGTGCTGGAAGTTGATGAAATTAAGTATTTGATTATTTTTCGTTCTAATATCCTATGTCTGAATTTCTATGAAGTAATTTGTAAATATTTTGAGTAACTTTTGTTTAAAGTAATTCTGAATGTGAGGATGATCTGGCTGTGACATCTGTCATCCCACCAATCACCAGGGTCGATGTGGCTGGCTAGGTGGGTGTCTCTCCCGAGATTATGTGCTCAGTCACAAAGGAGACCTTCCCTGATAGAAAAGGATCATTCTTAGGTCAAAGGTATATAAGAAGCTGCGCTGCCCTACAAGAACTTCCAAAAAAGCTCTCAAAATAATAATTCCACATACTTATCTATAATACACAAAGTAGATGAATAAGAAGAAAAATTAGTTTTACACATAGAAGATAAATGTCTGTGCTAAGATGCAAGCAATAGCTCATTGAAAAGCAAAGCAAAAGTTAGATTATTTGAAAGACTCATTTTTCAATCAGGCCTGAACTTGATATTTCTAAAATGGCAAAACCCTCATTTCCATGTCTAACAAAACATTCACAAAGAAGACAAAACCTGATGAATGTCTTGGCCTTCTTCCAGCCTTAAATTGGCTTACATAAGTCTCAAATCCATCACAATAATACCATATATTGAAAGTACACTGAGCAACTGTTGCTCTATGGCACCAGAAGTCCATCAAGCAAATTGATGACATTTATATTAGTTACTTGTTATAATACAAATGAGGGTGTCAGTTTATCCCTATCCTACTGAAAATAAATGTTTCACTTTCACTTTGACATTTATCCAGTTTTATAAGTGTTCTACAGATAATTTAGTTCTTGGACTAGAATATTATTCATAGCAAGTTTTAGATAAGGATGCTGTCTGCCAGCTGTCAAGTGCCCTCTATACTAAACCCATCCTCTTCTAGTGTAAGGAGTGCCAATGTTATTGTGAACTTCTTATACCAGTCTTGCATCAATTCTTATTCATGTAGAAGAAATTTCAAAATCATAACAAATGGCTCTCCGTCCTCTACCTCATCTCCCTTACTCTCAGCTGAAAATCAGTTTCTCATTTTGCAGAGAACATTAGAGGCCATTAGGCATAAACGTGGCTGTATCTGCACCCACCCTCATCCCTTTCCCTCTCTCTCAGACCAACTTCTCTATGTCCCGATCCCATCTTCTTTAACTCATCTAGAGTACCGGCCTTCAATTATTACCAATACACTCAGTTTCTTTTCTTTCGCTGGCTCCCTCTCCTCACTCTTGCCTCCCTGTCTCTCTACAAGCTCCTGCTGTCACCCTCCTTCTCGTTCCCGACTCTCAGCCTCTCCCCAGGCCTCTGTAACATGACTGTATCCCCATCGCCCTTCAGAACTCCTCACTAACACCACCATCGATGGGTCCAGTTCTTATCCTATACACTTTTTCTGCATGATTCAGTTATTCATTTGTGGAATACTTAGTGCTTAGTGTATGCTGAGGATTATCTTGGGTATGAGGATTCAGCAGTGAACAAAAAGTAAAAAATCACCTACTTCATAGAGAGATAATAAACAATGACAGATAATAATGGAAGAGACAGATAATTAATAAAATAAAAATATATACAGAGGGTCAGATGTGCTGGTTCACACTTGTAATCCTAGCACTCTGGGAGGCCAAGGTGGGTGGATTACTTGAGTTCAGGAATTTGAGACCAGTCTGAGCAAGCATGAGACTCTATCTCTAGAACTAGCTGGGCGTTGTGGTGGACACCTGTAGTCCCAGCTACTCAGAAGGCTGAGGCAAGAGGATAGCTTGAGCCCAAGAGTTTGAGGTTGCTATGAGTTGTGATACCATGGCGCTCAACCCCAGAGTGACTGAGTGAGACTCTGTCTCAGAAAAAACCCCAAAACATATACAGGGTCTGGCAGAAGTACTTCAGTATGATATGTTAGTTACAGAAGTACATGCAAATAGTGCAAATTACAAAGATTGGCACAAAGGACGCCCCCTTTTTATGAGCTGGTAATCTATACCGATCCTTTATTACAAAATCATAAGCATGTAATAATCCTTAACCGTCATAAATTCTGAGTTGGGCTAGACCGCTGTAAAAAAGACAGATTAAAAAGAGAAAACCACGCAAGTTTATTACCGCCCTTAGTGAACATCATGCAGAGAAACAGTAATGAAAGACTCAATGCAGTGTCTCAGAACCTTGGCTTAGAGACATAGAGCATCTTCAACAAAGAACAATAAATACCAGGGAAGTGACAAGACAATGGAAGGCAGGAAACTGTGGAGAAGGCAATGGATGGGAAGAAACTAATGGAGGAAAGTTTGTTTGTGATTCCTCCGGTGTTGTCTCTGAGCTGATAAAAGTCGTCTCCACCAAAGAAAAATTTACATATCCCGTCTTTAGGTGGAAAAGGGGGAGGACAGAGAGCTCTTCTTCCATTTGTTCCTTCTTAATTGCCTTTAGCTCAAAAATATTTATGTAATAGAGACATATTTTGGGGTATCACATTCTGGTTTCCTTCAATATTAACTATTGATATTTACAAGGGTTCCAACCACTGCTTTCTCATGCTTTCCCTAAGAGATCTCAACTCACATGGCTTCAACTATACCTCCCTGGTTATGATAATACGCCTGATTTCTCCTTTGCAAATTTCCTTTGGTGCTCACATTTATATTTCTAATTGCCTACTAGCTATCTCCACCTGGATACTCCCCAGATACTATATTATATATATTCATGTATTCAAAGGCCCAAAACACATATACTCTCGTGTTTTCTGTATCTAGAGTCACAGCATCCCCATCCACTAGCTGCCCACACCAGAAGTGTGGAAGCCATCCTTAAATTCCTTGCCTTGCCTCACTGCCTCTCCTTTTACCCCCCAACCACAACTGTTCTTTTAGTTTTACCACTGAACTTTTTTTTTTTTTTTTGAGACAGAGTCTGAGTATGTCACCCTTGGTAGAATGCTGTGGCTTCACAGCTCACTGCAACCTCAAACTCTTGGGCTTAAGCAAGTCCCTTTCCTCAGCCTCCCAAGTAGCTGGGACTACAGGCACCTGCCACAATGCCCAGCTATTTTTTGGTGGTAGTTGTCATTGTTCTTTGGCAGGCCTGGGCCGGGTTCAAACCCACCAGCTCTGTTGTATGTGGCTGGTGCCCGAGCCACTGAGCTACAGGTGCCAAGCCCACTGAACTTTTCTTAACTAATCTTACCCTTTCCATGTCCTAGTAGGGTTATTATAGTGACTTCCTAACTGGTCTCCTAGTCACCACCCTGGCTTCTAATCTTTCTTTCACATCTGAAATTCTATTTCAAGTCATTCTCTTGATTGCAAACCTTTGAGTCTTCTCATTGCCCTCATTGTGAAGTCCATTCTCTTAACATGCTATGGAAACTCTTCAATGTCTTGTCCCACCCAGAATTCAACCACTCAGGATCCAGAGCAGTCACTCACAATTCCCCCCCATGCTTTCAAGACTCCATAGATTTGTTCTTTTCATCTTATTTTTTTGCTGACAGAAAAAATGATAAGATAATTTTGTGGAAAATTTTAAGTTTCCATTAATTTTTAGAAATCTGGATTTTAAGAGGCAAACATGATCCTACTACTTTCCCTTTGTGGCTTCTCATTATTTAATTTGCCCTATGACATCCTCAAGTCAGTCTCTCTGTTGCATTTGCTGTTTCTCACTTCAGAGCCTTCCCTCTGCCTGGAGCATGTCCACCCCCATCGCCACTTGTCCCATACCCCTACCCTCCAGTCAGCTCCTGCTATCTAACTTTTAGAGCTCAGCTCAGACATCATTGGATCTGCTTATTCTCTGCTGACTCCCCTGCTCTAGGGCAGATTCTTCATTCATAAAGTCTTGGAGCACCACTTACAGCTCTTTCAAGGTTAAGTATCACAAACCAAGTGCCACCTCCATTTGCATATAAACTTCAAGAGGCCAGTGTCTGTCACTTTGACTATTATTACATCCCAAACACCAAGGAGAGAACATTGTCTGCAGGAGGAACTTGATAAATACTGAATAAATAAAAGCTAAATAAATACCCAGCAAATAAGTAATTAGCTAACTTTAATATAATAATATATTATATATATTATATATAAATATATATAATAATATATATAATTAATATAATATATTATTATATATTAATATAATATATTAATATAACAACATATTGTTATATATATTATTATATATAACATACATATGTTATTAATATAATATATTAATATTAATATATTATTATATATTAATATAATAAGCCTAATATAATAAGCCCACAAGAGCGCTTAGGTAGTAGCTAAGTTTAAAGTGGTTTGTCCAAGGTGGACTCTTTTAGATCTTCTCCAAATTCTGACATTCTGCTTATGAATGATTTTTTGACTCTTTTTCTTTTTCCTACAATAATGCTTTAAGCATTTCCTAAATCTCCTACTTCTTGCAGAGTATATATATATATATATCTTCAAAAGATTGAATGTGTTCTTTGAGTGGATTTTACTTGGCAGACCTACAATTTATTTTACAAATATTTACTAAACACCATTGGAGATCAAGTGAAATGACTAAATAATAGGGTTCTTTGAAAACAGTACTCTTTGTACGAATCCCAGATTGCCATATTTTAAATTAGAAATGGCCAAAAAACATTTCAGGTCTCAGAAACTTAAGTGCATATCAACTATAGTTGATTCCATTCACTTGTAAACTTTCACATGGTACACTCTGTAAGCCCACCAGAAATCTAGAATAAATTTCTCGCTGTTATTTTTAAATGACCCTTTTCTATTCAACAACTCTTAGTTCTGAAGTAAAGTGTTTATATAATCACAATTTCGGCAAAGACAGCTAAGTGTGGATAAGAGATATAATGGCTGCATTATAGAGTTAAAGGAAAGGACCAGAAAGCGGTGCACATATCCCCAGAGTTGTTTTCCTAGGATTAAATTTTATTATACTCATTAGTGAGAAATTTTTAAGTCAAAAAATGATTTTCATCTTAAAATACTGTTTATTATTTTTAGTTAACTCCAAATGACATTTATGAAGAAGAAAAATAGAAAACTAGAACATCATGCCATAGGGAGTCAAAGTAACCTATATAGTTTCAGGATGAAAAAAAAACCCCAAAATACCTAAGAAAGCCATGTTGTTCTGGTTATCCCACGGTGGAAATTTCTGCCACTCTTGTGATTGAAGTATTACATTTTGGTAATAGCTGAATACATATATAATGAAAGAGAAGATATCAATGTTAAGTTTTTTTTTTAATCTAAGATAAAATTTCCTTTAAGGTAATATGTTTTCTATGTTCTCAAAAGTACCTAATGTGAAAATACTGATAAAACACTGATGATGATGAGAAGCAGAGGAACATTAACCTGTTAAAATCACGCAATAGAATAAATTCAAGGTGGGAGCTCAGTTTGACCTGTG
This sequence comes from Loris lydekkerianus, assembly GCA_963574355.1. NCBI lineage: Eukaryota > Metazoa > Chordata > Mammalia > Primates > Lorisidae > Loris > Loris lydekkerianus. The sequence goes on along the minus strand of CAUYPK010110537.1, from coordinate 1,894 downwards.
GCCACATTTGATCTAGTGATTCTCTGGGCTGCTTAGCAGTGCACTGGTGGTGGTTGCAGTCACTTACGTGAATTAGGGTGTACCTGCAGAGACCCAAGGGACCCCGAGCTTGTCTTTGCAGTAGACCAAGTCCAAAGAATTCACTTTGGTGCTTAATTCACAGGTACTAAGCAGGAGCTTTTATAAAACATGTCCACTTTTACTCTGAGAGCCAGAGTTTGCAGCTATCCTGGATGTAGATATTCAAGTCGCACTGTAAAACTCTAAGAACGACCCTGAAGCCCTCACTTCCCGAAAACTTTTCTGAAGTGCAAAAATGTAGACCAAGACACAGAATATTCTAAATATAAGTGGATAATGTTGCCTGAGTAGAAACTGTAGGGGCCTTCTCACTACCTCCTCTCCTCTTTCCAAGGCTCTTCTAATCCACCCAGCCCTGAGGAGGGATCAAAATACTACATTTTAATTTCATTTTATATGGAATCAGAAAAAACCTCGATTAGCTAAGACATTACTCAGAAATAAAAACAAAGCAGGAGGAATCACACTACTGGACCTCAGACTATACTATAAATTGACAGTGATCAAAACAGCATGGTACTGGCACAAAAACAGAGAGGTAGATGTCTGGAACAGAATAGAGAACCAAGAGATGAACCCAGCTACTTACCATTATTTGATCTTTGACAAGCCAATTAAAAACATTCAGTGGGGGAAAAGACTCCCTATTTAACAAATGGTGCTGGGTGAACTGCCTGGCAACCAGTAGAAGATTGAAACTGGACCCACACCTTTCACCATTAACTAAGACAGACTCTCACCGGAGTAAAGATTTAAACTTAAGACATGAAACTATAAAAATACTAGAAGAGAATGCAGGGAAAACCCTTGAAGAAATCGGTCTGGGCGAGTATTTTATGAGGAGGACCCCCAGGCAATTGAAGCAGCTTCAGAAATCACATTTTCAAAATAAAATCACTGAGAAATTAGAGATCCTTTATAAACTGGAATGTTTGGGGTGCATATCTGTAACAACAGGACTCTCAGACATCAAGCAGGCCGTGAAGGATAATGATGACTGAAAAATGTTTCCAAGGAGATCAATACACATTAATAAAGAGATAAGAAAGAACCCGTTTTCAGGGTGAATCAGCACCACCAGAAACCAGACACTTTCTATTTAGAGACTGAAACTTTTCACCATTTCACCATTCACCTTTCACCATTAACTAAGATAAACTCTCACTGGATTACAGATTTAAATTTAAGGAATGAAACTATAAAAATATTAGAAGAGAGTTCAGGGAAAACCCTTGAAGAAATCGGTCTGGGCAAGTATTTTATGAGGAGGACCCCCTGGGCAATTGAAGCAGCTTCAGAAATACATTACTGGGACCTGATCAAACTAAAAAGCTTCTGCACAGCCAAGAACACAGTAAGTAAAGCAAGCAGACAGCCCTCAGAATGGGAGAAGATATTTGCAGATTATGTCTCTGACAAAGGTTTAATAACCAGAATCCACAGAGAACTCAAATGTATAAGCAAGAAAAGAACAAGTGATCCCATCGCAGGCTGGGCAAGAAACTTGAAGAGAAACTTCTCTGAAGAAGAAGGCACATGGCCTACAGACATATGAAAAAATGCTCATCATCCTTAATCATCAGAGAAATGCAAATCAAAACTACTTTGAGATATCAACTAACTCAAGTAAGATTAGCCCATATTACAAAATCCCAAGACCAGAGATGTTGGTGTGGATGTGGAGAAAAGGGAACACTTCTACACTGCTGGTGGGAATGCAAATTAATACATTCCTTTGGAGAACACTTAGAGATCTAAAAATAGATCTGCCATTCAATCCTATAATTCCTCTACTAGGTATATGCCAAAAATC
>CAUYPK010110536.1:0-12454 GCA_963574355.1 Loris lydekkerianus | reverse complement strand
TCTCACTGCTGCTTGTACTCACGGTTGCCGGCGTGATTAGGTTGATCGAACACACACAGCCACTTGCCAGTTTTCCACTGTTTTTGTCCTCCTCCTGGGGTCCAGAAGTCCCTTGCTGGCTCCCTGTATCCTCAAAGGGATGATCATAGGAAGATCCCACCGGCCAGAGATGTCTGGAGTCTTGTCTCCCCAGATTCGCCAAGCCCAGTTACAGGGAAGCTGTTACTCAGCCGCCATCTTTTTCTGTTTTTTGTTTTAATCTTTAGGATTCATTGAGGGTACAAAGAATTAGACTACACTGATTGCATTTGTTAGAAAAGTCCCTCTTATAATTGTGTTCCACCCCAAGAGGCATACCAAACACTGTGACTTCCCACCACCTCCCACTTGCTCATTCCCCGATCTCCCCCCATATTAGCTCATCTACTGCCTTCATATTAGAATAGAGTACATTGGATTCTTGCTTCTCCATTTTTATGATGCTGAACTAAGAATAATGTGTTCTAGCTCCATACGGTTTAATGCAAAGGATGTAAACTCTCCATCTTTTTAACGGCTGAATAGTATTCCATGGTGTACATATACCACAGCTTGTTAATCCATTCCTGGGTTGGTGGGCATTTAGGCTGTTTCCACGTTTTGCACATTTTGGCAATTGTAAAATGAGCTGCAATAAACAGTCTAGTATAAATGTTCTTATGATGAAAGAATTTTTTTTTTCCTTCTGAGTACTCACATAGTAATGGGATTACAAGCTCAAATGGAGGTCTAATTTGAGTTCTTTGAGGGTTCTCCATTCTTCCTTCCAAAAAGGTATTAGTTTGCAGTCCCACCAGCAGTGTAAAAGTGTTTCATTCACTGTACAACCACACCAGCATCTGCAGTTTTGAGATTTTGTGATGTGGGCCATTCTCACTGGGTTTAGGTGATACTTCAGGGTGGTTTTCATTTTCATTTCTCTGATGATTAGGGATGATAAGAATTTTATTTGTTTATTAGTTGGACGTTCATCTTTCTTGTATCTTCTCAGACCATAAGGCGTTCTATGTAGCAGACACCACCCTAATACCAAAACCAGGAGAAGACCCAACTGAAAAGGAGAATTTCACACCAATCTCAAGATATGAATCTTGAGAAGGTTCAATTAATCTTTCTTGCTCAGTGATATATGGGATTGTTTGGTCTTTTTCATGTTGATTAATATAACTTTTTATAGATCCTAATCATCTAAGCTTTTGTTCAATTGATAATATGCAAATATATTTTTCCATTTTAAAGGTTGTCTGTTTGCATTGGTGTAGCCTCAATGTAACTTCAAGTACCATTGACTTATGTTTGAAGAAGCTTTCTTAGAGTCCATATGAAGGGATGTTTCTTTAAGATCCTCTGAACTGATTAGCAAGCTAGTCATATGGGAGGCAAACTCTGCAGGCAGAGTCTGGCTGTCTGTGGAATGTCCTGGAAGGGAACTGGAAGTGGAAAACAAGATAAGTTAATGTGCAATTATTTGTTTATTTTTAATTTTTTTATTGTTAAATCATAGCTGTGTACATTAGTGCAATCGCCTGTACCCATTCTAAGATGCACCATAGATGTGGCCCCACCCATTACCCTCCCTCCACCAAAACTTCCCCTCTCCCTTCACCTTCCTTGGCCCTTTCCCCATAGTCTTGTGCTATAGTTGGGTTATAGCCTTCATGTGAAAGCTATAATCTAGCTTCATAGTTGGGCTGAGGGCATTGGATACTTTTTCTTCCATTCCTGAGAAACTTTGCTAAGAAGAATACGACTGAATAAGTTTTTGTAGATGCTCTGTATGATTTATTTGTACTCTTATCATGTAAACCACTGGCTGCCAATTAGTTTCATTATTAGAATGTGTGGGTACAGAACTTAGTGCTGTTAAGAGTATATAAGCCTGCAAGAAATAAATTTAGGGGCTGCATACCTAAGCGAGCTGCAGTCTCCCCTCGTTCTGGCATTTTAGTGCAGATTTTTCCTCTGCAGCACCAATTCACATTGGTTGTGTTTCCTTAATTGTACAGAGCTTTTGAGTTCAATTGAGTCCCATTTATTTATATTTGTTGTGTTGCAATTGCCACAAAGTCTTCTTCAGAAAATCTTTCCCCAGGTTGATATCTTTAAGTGTTTTCCCCATACTTTTTTTTGGAGAATTTTTATTGTTTCATGCTTTATATTTGAATCCTTGAATAAATTTTTGTAAGTATTTTGAGGGGTATAGGTCCAATTTCAGTCTGGATATGGATATACAGTTCTCCCAGCACCATTTATTGAATAGGGATTTTTTCCCCCAGTGCATGTGGCTGTAAGAGGTTAGTTTCATCTCGTGGCTTTCTACTTGGTGCCAAATGTCTCCACTTTTGTGCCAATGCCACACTGTTTTGATCACTATGGCCTTATAGTATAGCTGAAAGTCTGGTAGGGTGATAACCTTGGCTTTGTTTTTATTACCAAGAATTGCCTTGCAGGGTTTCTTCTGGTTCCATACAAAATGAAGATTTATTTTTTCCAAATCTTGAAAGTATAATGATAGTACTTTAAGGGGATTGCATTGAATGTATAGATTGTTTTGGGTAGTATAAACATTTTGAAAAGGTTGATTCTTCCCAGTCATGAGCAGCATAAGTTCTCCCATTTGTTAATATCTTCTGCTATTTCTTTTCTTAGGATTTTGCAATTTTCCTGGTAGAGGTCCTTCATCTCTTTTGTTATGTATATTTCTAGGTATGTCATTATCTTTAAAGCTACAGTTGAGGGAATGGTGTCATTGATTCACTTCTCATCTTGACTGTTATTGGCATATACAAAGGCTACTAATTTGTGGACATTGATTTTATATCCTAAGACATTTCTGTCTGAGACATTTTATATCCTAAGACATTTCTATCATTTCCAAGAATTTTGTGGTTGAGTCTTTGGGGTTCTCTAACTATAAGATCATATCGTTTTCAAAGAGTGAGAGTTTGACCTCCTCTGCACCTGTTTGGATGCCCTTTATTTCCTTCTCTTGCCTGATTTTATTGGTTAGAAATGCCAGCACTATGTTGAATAGTAGTGATGATAGAGGACATCCTTGTCTGAGCTATAAACTACAATTTTATTGAGAAATTTTGCATCTATATTTATTAGTGAATTGGTATGAAATTCTCCTTTTTAGTTGGGTCTTTTCCTGGTTTTGGTATTAAGGTGATTTTTGCTTCATAGAATGCCTTGTAGTCTGATAAAATACAAGATATCATTTCTATTCTTTTAATTTTGGTGAGGTTTTATTTATATCCTAGGATGTGGTCAATTCTGTAGTATGTACCATGAGCTGATGAGAAAAATGTACATTCCTTAGCTTTGGGATGGTGTGTTCTGTATGTCTATTAATCCCATTTCTTCTAGGGTCACATTTAAGTCCTTTGAATCTTTGTTTAGTTTCTATTTAGAGGATCTGTCCAGTTATGTCAGAGTGGTATTAAAGTCACCAACTGTTATGGTGTTGTTGGATATTATATTGCACAGACCTATCAAGGCCTGTTTCATAAATGTGGGAGCATTTAAATTAGGTGCACTAATGTTTAAAATTGAAATGTCTTCTTATCATAGTGTCCTTGGACCAGTATATCCAAGTTGAGTTATCTTTCTCAACTTTAGTTGCTTTAAATCTGCTTGTATCTAAATATAAGATTGCAACTCATCCTTTCTTCTGATTTCCATTTGCTTGAAATACTTTTTTCCATCCCTTAACCCTGAGAGTTTATTTGTCCTTCAAAGCTAGGTGTGTCTCCTAGAGACATCATATGGATGGCCTGTACATTTTTATCCAATCAGCCGGCCTGTGCCTTTTCAGTGGTGAATTCAGTCCATTGACATTTACTGAGAAAATTGATAAATGTGGTGAACTTCTACGCATCTTATTTTTTGAAAGTCTATTGTGTAGTTTTATCCTTTGCATTATTGTGAAATCTAAGTTTTGACCTTTAGCTTCTAGGTGTTTACATTGCTGGTGATCCATTGTGGTGGTCAGTGTTGAGAGTAGTCTAAGTATTTCCTATAGAGCTGGTGTTGTGGCAAATTATCCGTGTGCTTCTATATCTGCAAAAGATCTAATTTCTCCATCAATTTTGAAGCTTAGTTTAGCAGGATACAGAATTCTTGGCTGAACATTGTTTAGTTTAAGAATGTTGAAGGAGGATGACCATGCTCTTCTCGCTTGAAAGATTTCAGTTGAAAAGTCTGCTGTCATCCTAAAGTCTCTGCCTCTGTAGGTCAAATGATACTTACTCCTAGATGCTTGCAGAATATTTTCTTTCATCTTGACTTAGGACAGGTTCACTACAATGTGTCTTGGGGAGGCTCTCTTCGAGTTGAGATGACCTGGAGTCAGTATCAATATCCATCTGAAAGGAGTGTGTCATGGTCTTTAGTACAACTTGGGAAGTTTTCATTTATGACAGTCTCCAGTAGGGCTTCCATTCCTTTGTAACAATCTTCTTCCCCTTCAGATATCCCCATTATTTATATGTTTGAATGTTTCATGGAGTCTCCTAGTTCTGTAAGGGCCTGTTCTGCTTTATCTCTCCTTTTCTGCCTCATTAACTACCTGGGCTAACCTGAAAACTTTATCCTCTAGCTCTGAGATTCTTTTCAATGTCTAACCTATTTTTGATACTTTCTATTGCACCTTTACATTCCCTGGTTGTCTCTTACTTCTCCTTAAGCTCCACCATATCTTTTCTATATTTTACATATTGCTCATCTGACTTTTGGTTCTGTCTTTGCATTTTCTTGTCCATTCCTTTTATTGTCTTTATCATCATCCATATTTTAAATCCCCTTTCTGTCCAATCCATTGATTCTTTATAGGTGAAATCTTCTGAAGTAGCTTCCTCATAGCCCCTTGGGGGAGTTTCTTTTTTGCTTTTTCATGTTGCCCAAATTTTTCTGTATGTTCCTCCTTATGTGTTCTTTCTTCTTGTTTACCTCCCTGTCCTCCATTTTACTTCTCATTGCCTCCTTTGTTTCAAACAGTCCTTGCTCTTGATGACAGTACGTTGCAATATGTAACTGGGACACCAGGTGGCACTGTGGTGTTTTAGGAGACAACTTAGCCAGCAACCAGTGTGGTCCTCATTCCAAACTTAGTTGCCTTTGGTGATCATCTGATTTTTTTCCCTCAGCATTCAGATCCTGCTTGGTTGGGATCTTAAAGTTCACAAGAATCTGTCTAGGGCAGGTCTCACAGTGCCCCCTGACTCTAGTTCCTGTGAGGTGCAGGAGTCTCTCAGCCTCTCCCAAGAATGGAGTTCTGGTCCCAGCAGGCAGAATTAAGACAGCCATCCTCTAGGCCACTGCTAAAACCTTCTCACAACTTTCCCACAATGGCAGCCCCCCAGTCACCAAGACTTTCTCAGTATGAGAAACTGATGGAAAATCTACTCCAACAGGCATTCAAATCTTGTTGCTCTATACTGTTCAAGTCCTCCCACTCTTCCAAGCTTTCCACTCAACACACAGTTTCCCCCAGTAAATGAAATCTCTAGAAAGGCTTCCTCCTGTCCTGGACTTCTGTGGACAGTTAGCCCGTCCCATCCTATCCCAATCACTTGCCCAATTCATTAGATTTCCACAGCTTTGGATCATAAGCTGTATCCAGCTCACCACCTGCTCACTGTGCTCCCTGAGCTGACTCTGCATAAAGTCCCTCCTTGCACCAGGTATGGCTAGTTTCTCTCTTCCTCCAGTCATTATAGAGAGCTCAGGTGAACAATCCTTCTGGTCTGCCATCTTCCAGGTACTGTGCCTTTATGAAGAGGAAATTACATAGGCAAAAGTAGCCTTAAAAAGATCTTTAAACTTTGTCCCATTTGTAAATGAAATATAAAGACAGGAATAAAAGAATTAAGAATCCTTCCTTTTATGCATTTCAAAACATCTCATCTTTTTATGGCACAGTAAAGGAAAATCTAGATAAATACTGTGTTTCTTTCACCTGGATAACAAAGATTTTGAAACATGTAACTGGAAGAGATCAGGACTTGACTAGAAAAAGTATAGAAAGAAAATTTACTTTTTTTCATTTTCATATTCAAAATCTGGAAAGTATATTTTGTGTCTTAACGTTCATATTGATCATTTCTTTTGAAAGAGAGATGTTAATTGTGGAGGAAAAATCTAGCAACAATTTTGGCTGCTTTTCTTATTTCACTAATGTAAACTAGCCAAAATTGACAAACATACAACAAGATTCAGGGAGACTGGCAGGGTCTAAAACATTAAAAGAAGTAGTATTCTCTCAGTCCTATCCTCAGTGAGAGAAACTAACAATGAGGAATTCAAAATAAGCAGACTCACATAATGGTTAGAACTTTTATTTATATCCAATCAAAACAAAATACATATTATCATTGGGCAGACAGAAAAGCACTGTCAACATAAGTCTGAGATGGCGCAGGAGGGAGACAATGTCGCCTCACATTGTGTTTTGCTTTTTATGTGAGAAGAATGGAGCTTATTCCAATAAACCTAAAAACAAGTCTTTTCCCCCACACCAGTGGAGCTGCTACCTTCCTTTCTAGTTCTTCTGAGGATGTTCCCATAAAACACAGCCATTCCTTTCTACAACTATATTATCTCACAGTGTGCAGCATTCAGTCAGTCTTCTTGCTCACCAGCTAGAAATTTTTTTTTCTCACTTTTCTTGTGCATTTTGGAATGTTCTTAAAGTGACACTTGACTGGTTATCTGACTTTTATCTTTTTCTTACTCCTTTTCTCACGTGAGTTTTTACCCGATACTGGGGGAGGGGGGCACTTTATGAAGCTGAATCACTGCCATTATCCATTCCAAGAAAACTACTTCTAGTTTGTAGTGGTTGGTAGGTTTCCAGGGAAGGCCTGGCTCCTTGCAGAGGTGGGTGGATTTTGCCACTAGAATTCTAAAGCAAGTCCACTCATGCCCAGGATTTCTCAGTCCCCATTGGACAAAAATGTAATTTCCCTTTAATGAAACTGACATCAAAAATTTCTTACACTTTCGGGCAGTGTCTGTGGCTCAAAGGAGTAGGGTGCTGGCCCCATATGCCGGAGGTGGCAGGTTCAAACCCAGCCCTGCCCCAAAACTGCAATAAAATAAAATTCTTACACTTTCCCATTTATTACTCATTTCTTTTTCCTAAATTAAAAAAAATAAATAAATAAATACCTCTCTTCCACATACGAAATAAAAGTTTCTACTTACCCTGAGATATGTTTGTGGATATACATGGACACGTGTGTTTGTGATGGGGCCAGGAATGAGGGAGGAGGCTGTCGTGTCACAAACAGAGGCCAGGGAAACCCTTTATGTCAAAGTCTGCAACCTTAAGGAGAAGCACTGAAACTTCACAAAGTTTAAATCTAAAGAAGGTGAAATCCATATACATCACATGAGGATTTCTCCCCTATTGACATATTAGACTAGTATGGTACAGTAGTTACAATTATTGGACGAATATTGATAAATTATGTTTAACTAAAGTGCATATTTTATGGAGTTTCTTAATTTCACCCTAATATTTTCTCTGTTCCCAGATCTCACCCAAGGTAATATTTAACATTTAGAAACCATGTCTCCCGAGCCTCTTCCAGACTGTGACAGTTTCTCCAACTGTCTCTGCTTTTGTCCTTGACAATGGTGAGGAATACTGATCAGGAATTGTGTCAACGTGGAATTCTCTCAGCTGGGGCTTTTCTGATGCCTTCCCTCTTATTTAGATAGGGGTTGTGTGTGCTGAGAGAAATCTCACAGAAGTTACTCTCCTCATCACATCACATCACGAGCACACATTGTAACCTCAATGCAACTTCTCATCTTTGATGTTAACATTGGTCATCTAAGATAATATTTGTCAGAGTTCTCCACTATAAAATGTACTTTGTTTCCCCCTTTTCATACCATATTCCTTAGAAGGAGGTTACTACCTGCAGCCCGTACATAGTGTGAAGAGTTCTACTCTGCAGAATTTATTTGCAATTCTTTATGGGACATATGTCTTTTTTGCCATTTAGTGATTTTGTATTTATTATTAGTAGTATTTAGTCAGGGATATATTTATTTTACACTTCATGCTATAATCCAATTTGTTATTTATTTTATACTTTATGTTATAACTTAATAATATGTAATTTATTAAATTACTCAATTGCTTCAGGTTTGGCCAAGGAGAGATGTGTAAATGAACTCCTGCCTCCCTGGACACATCCCTGTCCCTGTGTGTCTATCTGCATTATTGTTATTGCTGTTGTTGTGACTTTCAGCTCTTTCTTACTTCTGGTACAAGATGCTCCAAGCTTTTCTTATACATTTCATAGACCCAGAGTCAGCCACATCTCCAAGGAGATGTGGTCCCTTTTGCTGGGAAAGGGCATTAGAAACCAGGATATATGCAGCAGCTGTGCTTGTTTCCTGGCCTTCTTGGTGGATAGAGTGAGGAGCATCCTCTGTCAGCTGAGAAGAGCAAAACATATACACACACTCCTTACCCACGAACACACACAGATCTATATTGCTACATGAAATCACTCTTGTAAAACACATGTGTGTATATGCATGTGTCTATAAAGGCAATCCCTGAGTTCCAAGCTTCTGACTTACATACAACTGGGAGTTACACACAGAGACTATTACAGTAAGTCCCCTGAGTTACAAACATCTGACTCATGTACGGCTTACACTTACAAATGAGGCCTATCACAGGTAATAGGGAAATGGGCCTGTTCTAACTTACATACAAATTCAACTTAAGAGCAAGCCTAGAGAACCTCTCTGATTCATGACCTGGAGACTGCCTGTTTACTGTATATTACATATAAAAAAAATCACTAAAAGTGAACCCATACCTATTCCTCCAAATCTGTTGCTTTACCACACAGATTGTCCTGGCCTTCTCTCCTTACGTGACTTCAAGCTTCCACCCCAATAGAGGGAAACGTGGCTCTCAGTATTTCCAACTGTTAATTGTGTAATTCAATAGACTTGCATAGTAGCTGCAGAAGACTTTTGAAAAGTATATCATAAACCTGTAAGAAATAATTTTATGTAATATTTCTATACCGTTAGTTTTAACTTTAGTCTATAGATTTCATTCGTTCCCAAGGTTACTTAAGTCAGTGCTCTTTCCCCAGTTCACTTCAGGAAGACCGTTGTCTGCATTTGTAATACCTGTTTGGTTAGATTCCTGACATTCTGCTTTCCATGGTGGAATCCCCTGACTTGCATAGATGATTCATTTTTAGTTTGCATACATCACTTTTTCTGTTGTAAAGTTCCATAGATTTTGACAGTTCATAATTTCATATATTCAATAATACATAATCTTACAGAGTCATTTTACCAGCCTAAAGTATCCTGTGCTTGATTTACACAAACCCCTGCCTCAAAGTCCTGGAAACCACAAATCCAATTTGTCATCTGATTAGCTTTGTCTTTTCAAGGATATTGCAGGAATGGCCTCATATAGTATGTGGACTTCTCATACTTTTTTTTTTTTTTTTAACTTATCAACATACTCTTAAGATTCATTTATAGATTTTCACAGGTTAATGTTAATGCAATGTAATGTTCCATATAATGCTTGTAACAGAGTGGTTTATGCTTTCACCTGTTGGAGTGCATTTTAGTTACTTCCACTTTATGACATTTATAAATAAAGCTGCAATAACCATTTGTGTGCAAGTTATGTTTGTACATAAACTTTCAAATCAATACCTAGGAGCACAATGGCTGACTCATATGGTTAGGAATATGTTTAGTTTTGTAAAATACTGCCTACCATCCTTCCACAGTAGCTGTTCGAGTTCACATTCCCACCAGCCATGAATGAGAATTCCTGTTTCTCTGTGTCATCACTAAAACATCTCATTGTCATTTTTTTAGATTTTAGTCATTCCAACTGGACTGGTATTATCTTAGGGCTGTTTTCATTTTCATATCCCAAATAGCAACTGTTATGCAGCATTTTTTCATCATATGCTTGTTTGCCATCTATCTTCTTTGGGGATATTAATTGCTCAGAATTTTTTGCCCATTTTTAATTGGGTTGTTTATTAAAAGGTTTTTTTTATCAGATATGTGTTTTGCAAATATTTTCTTCTAGTCTGTACCTTATCTTTCATTCTTTTTATTTTTGCACAGTTTTTTTGGGGGGTGGGTGGGGGGTTGGGTCTGGGTTTGAACTTGCCACCTCCGGCATATGGGGTAGGTGCTCTACTCCTTTGAGCCACAGGCATCGCCCCTTATCTTTCATTCTTAACAATGTCTTTCCAGACTAGAAGTTTTTAATTTTAATAAAGTCCAATTCATTGACATTTCAATGTATGATCATGTTTTTAGTATTATGTCAAAAACTTATCACCAAACTCAAGGTAATATAAATTTTTCTCCTCTGTTTTCATTTAAAAGTTTTATTGTTTGCACTTACATGTAACTCTGTCACCAACTTCTTTTCTTTCTTTCTTTCTTTCTTTCATTTATTTATTTATTTATTTATTTTTTGGTCTAAGCATGCCCAGTTTTTCCAGAACTATTTCATGGAAAAAAAAAAAAAAAAAATTCTTCTCCATGGATTTCCTTTATATCTTTGCCAAAAAAAATCATTGACTACATTTTTTGGCATTTATTTTAGGACTCTATAATTTTCCATTAAATAGTGGAGTCATTCAATGTATATGTTTTTAATTATTCGAGGTTTATGATCATTCTAGATCTTTTGACTTACTGTAAAAAACTTAGGATAATTTTGTCAGTGTCCAGAAAGGTGTTTTCTGGGAAATTGACTGGGATTAGTTCGAATCTGTAAATAATTAAAATAATTAAGATTAAGAGATTAAGTCTTACATTCCATGAATACAGAGTATTTTATATCTTCTTATTTATATCTTCTTTTACTTGTGTAATAAATTTAAAGTTATCTGCATGTAGATCTTGTGTGTATTTTGTTAGACGTAACCTAAGTATTTCATTTATTGGTGTACTTCCTCTTTACTGTACTCTTTTATTAGTTTCAAGAATGTTTTGTAGATCTTTGGGATTTCTTATACATACAATATTATCTGTGAATGAAGACTGTTTTATTTCTCCTTTTTCTATTTATATGTAAACATATCACACTTATTTTATTTTTTTTGTACCATTATATTAGCTAGGATTTGGAGTATGAACTGATGAGAAAGGACATCCTTGCCATGTTCCTACTATGAAGAGAGAAAAACTATCCAATGTATTATTATTAAATATATTACCTTGTGCTGGGAGAATAGGGACCAAAGACTCCACTCTTGGCCGGGGAAAGCACCCCCAGAAAAATAGGAAAATTAAAAAGTAAGCTGCATGAGTTGGAACAAAGAAAACTCAGCTAGTTTACATTTAAGCTAGCCATTGCTAGCAAGCTTCCTGCCTTTTCTGAAACTCTAGCCTGTTGGGGATACAGCTTACAAACATTCCTGCTGGGTCTGTGAGCACTCTGAGGGAAAATGGCCATAGAAGAGACTATGACAAAGACCTAAAAAGATACATTAACTGGGTCATTTCCTGCCTAGTAAACAAGCACAGCAGATACCCACTGTGGAGATTTGCATTTGCCTGGGGCAGAGATCAAGGGAGTAGCTGGAGCCCTGAGATATGGGCAGAAGAGCTTCTATCCCTTATCGCAGATGAAGATCCTCCCATGGTGGTGACAGGAGAAAATTCCTCCCTCTCACCGATTCCTGATTGGAGATTGATGCCAGTGGCCTTTTACTCCACAGGGAACTAACGGAGTCTAACACCTCCCTAGAAATCTGTGTGTGTGAACTCAAGCGGGAGGCTCTTGCAATACAAGACTCAGATTTCAGATTTTTCAAGGCTAGCCAAACCCTTAAATAATAACAGGAGCTGAAATGCTCACTCAGGAACTGCTGGCATCTTTGTTCCCTCCCTCATCTGACCCTCTAGGCCAGGGGCGGCGAACAAGTTCGACACAAAGAGCCAGAATTTTAAACTGTGAGAGTCAGAGAGCCACACCACGCAGTGACCTGTCAAAACAGACAAACACTCACACAAAAGCATATAATTTTAACAATAATATATTAAACACATAATATAACATGCTCAGTCAGTTGTTTTTTGTTACCTTGTTGGAGTGATGGGATGATAATCTCAGTGGGATTTCTGGCATCTTTTGTTTTTAGTGATCTTCTGCAAATCAGGTTTGTATTCAGTTGTAGCCACTCGGAGCAGTTCCTTTACATGAGTGTCAGTCAGAATGGGCCGGTGCTTTGATTTCACGTGTTTTCCCCCCTGGGGGCGGGACTACGCGCTCAGAGATCTCTCCTCAGAGGTCCCTCCTCAGAAGCAGCATAACAAAATCCAAACTTGGCAAAGAGCCACAGTATACAAAATAATGATAAGAGGCAAAGAGCCGCATTCATTT
>CAUYPK010110534.1:0-20677 GCA_963574355.1 Loris lydekkerianus | reverse complement strand
GTCCCGGGGGACGCCCCACATGACCTAACTCACGGGCAGCTGGAAGCGGATCCCGGGGGACGCCCCACATGACCTAACTCACGGGCAGCTGGAAGCGGATCCCGGGGGACGCCCCACATGACCTAACGCGCGGGCAGCTGGAAGCGGGTCCCGGGGGACGCCCCTCTTGACCTAACTCACGGGCAGCTGGAAGCGGGTCCCGGGGGACGCCCCTCTTGACCTAACTCACGGGCAGCTGGAAGCGGGTCCCGGTGGACGCCCCACAAGACCTAACTCACGGAGCAGCACGGGGAGAGCAACCGTCCCACACACCCCCACACACAGCCCGGGACTCCAGTCTGCTCCACATGATTCCTGGGGTGCGAGGCATGTGGGCAGGGGAGATAAAGCTATTTCAGCCGCGGGAATCTTTCCTGTGGGGCAGGTCCTACCTCCTGTTTTGTTTGGGTGTATGTAAGGGGGGAGTAGTGTGAGAATATTTACTACTAACACGGTTACTGTGAGAAAATTGAGTAGTTCAAAGCCAGTTCAAAGCAATCTGTGAAAACATGCATGTCCTGGACCTCGGAGCCTCCCTCCATGCAGGTACCAGCCCAGCTTTTGACATATTCAGGGGGTTGGCAGTAACATAAGGGCATTGCCGCTTTTGCTTGCCAAAGACCCACCATCAGGAAGCAACGGGCTAACCCTGGGTTAAGGGCAGGCTCCAGGACCAGCTCTATCATTTCCTGGCCATCGGGATGTAAGTCATTTGACCAGAAGTCTCTAGTTTCTCATCTATAAAACAAGAATACCACATATTGGGGCCATTGTGGGGATCCAGGTGGATGGAGAAAAGCTGTGAAGATCAGAAAGTGCTATACAGAAGTGAGCCATGCTGGGTGAGACCTGCCTCGTTTCCCCAGCATCAGCCCAGTGCCTGGCAGAGACAGTGGGTTTTTAAGAAATATCAGTTGAATTCCTGAGTAAAATAACGTATTTCAGGGCCCTATTTCAAGTTCTCTGGCAGTTTCTACTTAGCATCACTTTGAGTGACTTCAACCATGTTGAATCTGTCATCCTCTGGGGGAAAAATGCCATCATCAGTAATGCTGAAGATTTAACAAGTCAGAGGGAAATGCCATCCCCTTGGCCATGTGGTCCAAAAACTTGGGCCATTTCCATCACATCTCAATTCCTAAGGAAGGAAAACAGCCATGGACATGCCAGCATTTAAACAGAGAGGATGGAGACAAATGACCTGCTCAAACCACCGCCGGGTCTGGACGGAGTTATCACTCTCCGTTACTCTGCAAACACCAGGGCGTGGCAGAGATCTGAGAGAGTGCCCAAGATGGCCAAAAATAGGGCACAAGAACAGAGGTTTTTGCTGGTTCAGTCCCAGTCCTCCCACCAGTGCAATGAAACCGTCGCTTCCTCTCCCAGTCTGTAAAAATAAGGGACCCGAGCCAGCTCCGCATTCTGTAGCGCCTTCGGGTCCACAGAGGTGCCTCAGGGATTTCATGGGAGACTTCAAGGCCAGATGGGTCTGAAGTCAGGTGTGGAGGCTGGAGGAAAAAAACAGGAACACCCAGCTCTCCAACCCCAGAGAGCTCACACTCAATGCTTTGTATCTGGCTTTGACAAAAGAAAGTATTTTAGGCTCAGGGCCCAAGCTCAGCTGTTAGGGCGCTGGCCACATGCACCAGTGCTGGTGGGTTTGAACCTGGCCTGGGCCTACTAAACAACAATGAAAACAACAACAACAAACAGCCAGGCGTGTGGTGGGCGCCTGTAGTCCCAGCTACTTGGGAGGCTGAGGCAAAAGAATCACTTAAACCTAAGAGCTTGAGGTTGCTGTGAGCTGTGACACCACAGCACTCTACCGAGAGTGATATAATGAGAGTCTGTCTCAAAAAAAAAAAAAAAAAAAGTATTTTACCTCTAAGAGAAGCCACAAGGACTACAGGATGCTTTAGGACCTTTCCAGCACTCACATCCTCAGGTGGCACACAGTCCTTTTCCCTTCAATATCAGCTTTCTCCACCCAGTGTGACTATCCCTGGCAGGGCTTCTTTTTTTTTTTTTTTTTTTCCTACCAGGGCTTCTTTCCAGAAAAGAAAGGGGAGCGCTAGAGAGCATGCGGGACCCTCTTACCTGCTTGTGAACCTTAGTGAGCTGCTCCAGGTTGTTCTCCAGGAAGGAAATCTTCTGCTTCTGCGCAGCACTGCCCCCTCCCTCGTCGCTGTCCAACTCTACACTCTGTGTTAACACAAAGGAGTTAGCAGGGCAACACTCTATGTCTGCCACAATGCTCCCTCCCCACCCAGAATAATGTAGATGATATATTTTAAACTTTCTTAAAAAAAAAAAAAAAATCCCCACTCCCATCAAAGGGTATTCTGAAAGTGAAAACAAAAAGACGTCCTAAAAGTTTAGAGTCAACAAACTACCGAATTAATTTCCTTGATTGGTATCAAATGTGTTTTAAGAAGGAGCTATTTTTTAGAAGGCTGGAGAGAAAAAAAACCTTCAAATCTGCTTTTAAAAGTTACAGATGATTTCTCTTTCATGAAATATACCTTTCCCTACAAGGACAGTTAAATGGAGATTTTCTTTTCAAAAGAGAGCATTTCAAAATTCACTAAAAAGAACCAGTGTGAAAACATAAACCCAAGGGCTAAATTTGCTTTTAACCAACATGATGAGATAACAAGTTACCTAAGCAAGTAGGTCCACTGGGAAGTATCAATGGCCTCTGCTTGTCCCTTCAGCTTCCAATTCTATCAACATTTTATGCCTTAATGAATCAGTCTCAAACTAGTCACAGCATCCAGGTGCTGGGTAAACTCTTAAAATGTATCAGATCTTAAAATTTTCATAATCACCAAACTCCTGGAAATCTGAGTGGCACAGACAAGTTGGGGGACAAAGGTCCAAGCACATCCTGCAGTTCCAAGATGAGTATATGTGTTTTGTCTGATTACAGAAGAGATCATCTTCTGAGAGGTAGGTTAAGATGAGCATCTTAAACCTGCCTGTTGGCCGGGCTCCATGGCTCACATCTGTGATCCTAGCACTCTGAGAGGCCGAGGAGGGTGGATTACTTGAGCTCAGGAGTTTGAGTCCAGCCCAAGCAAGAATGAGACCTTGTCTCTACTAAAACTAGAAAAACTAGTTGGGCCTGGTGATGTGCAACTGTAGTCCCAGCTACTCAGAAGGCTGAGGCAGGAGGACTGCTTGAGCCCAGGAGTTCAAGGATTCTGTGAGCTAGGCTGATGCCACGGCACCCTAGCCTAGGCAACAGAGTGCAACTCTCAAACTTGAGTCTGCATCAGACTCCTCTGGAGGAGGGTGTGTTAAGACTCAGATTGCCAGCCCCCATCTCCAGTCTGATTCAGTGGCTGTGGGGTATGGTCTGAGGAAGTGTCTATCAGTGTCTTTATGTAATGAAGTCAGGGAAGTCTGATCCCAAATGCTTAACCCTGCCCTCGGGACCAGAGCTGTCTACAGTCACAGCTTCCCCTGGGACTGAGTCTTTTCAGCCCCTGTCATCATCTCTGGTTAAGAGCCCTCCACCTCTCATGTCTTCCTGCCCATCACCTCTGCTCTGCCTTTACTCTGCTACCTGGTCCCGGTCCCGTGGGCATTTGTATTTGGATGATTATGGTAACTACCCAACTGCAGGGCCACTGCCATTTAGGCCTTGAAATCTCCCATCGTTCTCTGCCTGCTTCCTTTATTTTCATTTCCAGGACTCCAAGCTCCCCAGAACCATGCTGGGAGGGGCCACGCCGCACCCCTGCTTCTGGCCCTGACATCCACACCACAGCTCAGCAATCCTTCCACTCCTGCTAACACATCCCCTCCACTGCTGCCTGAACCTCCTCTAATCTCCCTGGGCTTACCATTCTCTTCCCTTTATCCTCACCAAGGACACTTAACTGAGAAGAGTCTGGCCATTGGATGCCACTTCCTTCCAGTGCCAAGCAATTCCCTGTCAAGGCATCCAGTTTAACTTGTCAGCTCCCGGCATCCGCTCAGGAAAATGTGTCCCTTCTCCTCACTAAGCTGAATATATCCATATCCATTATTAACTCCAACCCTCTGAGACTTGACTCCATCGATTACCTCCTCTTTTTAAGGCATTTGACTTCTTTCCCTTGGCTCCTTCAAACAGACACACAAATACACACACTCAGACACATACATATGCACACACTCTTCTTAAATATATCTCCTTCAGTCCTCTCCTATCTCTACATGTAGCCCATTGCAACTTGGCCATCCCTTTTAAACATTGTGAAAGAGTAACCCTCTTGCTGCCTTCACCTCTCACTCCTTCCTTAAACCTCTGCAAGCTGGTCTGGTGGGAAGTGGGGGTCACTGTTACGGGGTCTCCTGAGATCGACATGAAAAGCAAAGAAGCTCCATCTAGAGATCCCGCAGGCCTAGACTGCAAGCTGTCTCTGACTCCTCCCAGCAGTGCGTGCCTGGGTAAATTATTTAACATCAGAGCTTATCTCCACATTTGCAAAAGCACAAATACTAAGCACCACTTATATGACTGTTGAGAAAAGCAAATAAGATATTGGATGTCAAAGCACTCCGTAAACCCTGACCTAACCCCTACTGGCCTCTGAACAGACAAACAGGAGGCTCTCAGGTTCTGACTTCTCCAGGCTTCGGGGCCATGTTGTCTGGTAAGACCATTCCTGATCGTCCCCCATCAAGCAAGAGCAGGGGTTTTCATACCAAAGGGACCAAATATGTGTTCACGTGAAATAAAGGCCAGAGAACGCCTTATAGCCATCTTTCACTAAGAAGGAAAAGATCAGGTAGAAAAATGTTCCCAAGTATTTTTTGCCCCTAGCACATTCTTTTAATAACATTCTCTGGCTTCAAGTAATTAATTTTTAAGCAAAACCAGCCCCAATTTAAGCAAGTGACATGTCAACCAAAAATGACTCTTTCTGACCATCTGTTTTCTTCTCTGTCCCATACAGACAAAATAGAACTTACGTTTGTTTTTTTTTTTTTTGACAGAGTCTCAAGCTGTTGCCCTGGTAGAGTGCTGTGGTGTCATAGCTCACAGTAACCTCCAACTCCTGGGCTCAAGCGAACCTCTTGCCTCAGTTTCTCTATTTTTAGTAGAGATGGTGTCTCGCTTTTGCTCAAGCTGTAGAACTTACTTTTTTAACTCGGGTGGTCAGGTCCTGGACGAAGAGTTTACGGAGGTTGTGAAGCGTCTGCAGTTCTCTAGACTGGAAGAGAAGATTTTTGAAAGGCCACCTAAGTGAGGACACTTCTGGCACCATACTGTTAACCCCAAATTTCTCCACAGGTTGCCTTCTGCACCCACCTGCACACACTGTGACCCACTCGTGCCATCCCCACCCCCAGACCACACGTCATTATGAGGAGCACGTCTGGGAGCAGAGCCTGAGCTCTCCCAACGAATCCTAAACCAGAACAAAGCCTGCTCCTGCACTGTTGGCTCAGTGGAAACATTTTTTCCTGTCAACCGCAAAAACACAAAACTTTTCTCAAAAATTTCCAGTGAGCTATAGTACCAGAATGGATTCCTTTTCTTCTTTTTCTTTATGAGATAAACATTAAATACAATACCAACACATTTAATGTGAAAGTTAGCCACGATTTCTCTCACTCTAGCCAACTGACATTTTTCCTGTTTCCACACCCCCTTTAGGCTCAACTCCACATGCCCCACCGCTGGGGTTATCAGTGGGGCATTCTGTGAACTTTCCACCTTGGTGACCCTGGGCAAGTTACCGCACCTTTCTGTGCCTCAGTTTCCTTATTTGTAACATGGTGATAAAAAAGTGTTTGCCTCATTGTTGTTGTCAAGGTTAAATGAGGTGATCTCTATGCAACTCTTATGACAGTTTAGGTGCATACTAAGTGCTCAATAAACATTACTAGAATGGATTTATTGATACATTACATTTTATATCATAAAAACCATTTTTTTCTTAGGCTTTTATGGTTTCCTTTTGTTCTTGCTGGGGCCTGTTTCACTGTAATTAACTTCTTGGAAGAATTTTCTCCTTCATTCTGGATTATTTTCTACAGATTATTTTCTAATTAGAAATTAGATTGCCGAGACCAGGCCCTAAGCCAAACCTAACAAAATCAGGAGATCAAAATATTTCATTCTGTTTACATGTCCACATATTTACTACAGGAGATATGAATAGTCCCCTGTAAAATATTTGCCCATATAGGAGGAGAGAAATAAGCTCTGCATTTTAACTTTATAATTTCTCTAACTTGACCTGTTCTAACTTGTAATATTAAGGGATGCATCTCACACATGCTAACATCAAAAGGGAAGAAACAGGTGATAAAACTATGGAAACACTAAGTTTCTTGCAATAAATATTCTCTGGTAACCTGTGGTCTTATTACTGGACCCAAGCCTTTGTTGAAGTAAGAAGCACCTGAAATCCACTGTGCCCTCAGGGGAGGTGAAGTACTTTCTGCAGGGAGCCAAATGGATCTGTGACTGTGGATTATGTGCACGCCCTACCTGTCCGGGGGTGCGCCACCGTGTAGCACAGTACAGGGTGCAGACACGCTGCCCAGGCCCTGCCAGCGGAACTCAGTCCCGTTCCTTAGTACCAGACCTGCCTGCATGCTCTCCTGTGCCAACAGTGTTATCACTGCCTGAAATGTACTCACACTTCACATTTCTATGAAAAACACCACCACACCAAATACAGAGTGCTGAGTTTGGCGAGTTCCTCTCATTTTTCTTGTCTTTCAGTGGATTCAAAACAACAATTTGGGAGGGGAAGTTAAGGACATTTAAATAGTTTCTAACTTACATTTATGCACATTTATGCTCAGGGAGCTTCACAAGGCCTTCCCTGGGCAGTGACTGTTTCCTTCATCATATTCATTGACGCTTCCCCACCCCAACTCACTTTCCTCAAATCTCCTCCTCCCATCACAGGCCACCGGGCTCCACGCAGTGGACCGTGAGAGTGGGACGAAAGGAGCCCACTGTCGTGGGGGGAGCAGGGTTCCCGGAGCCCAGGCAGACCCCTGTTCCAGCAAGGCCACTGAGGATGGCATGGGGTTGACCCCACCAGCTTGTTTATTCTTATGCAGCGGCTGCAGGCTCGCCTGGGAGGAGGGTGAGACATCATTTGGCGGAGGATAGGGGGCCTGTTTCTGAACAACATTTACAGTGTGGGGAGAATTCAAAGGCTGAATGAAAACATCAGAGCCTAAAACTGTGCACTGCCGGGTTCCAATCTCGGATGTGAAGGTGTGTGTGCCTGTGGGTGGGAGAGTGAGGGAGAGCACAAGGGTGCCAACGTCAGCGGGTCCCTCATGTGGAGAGGACATGTGAGTGTGCAGTGGGGACAGCTGGTGAGAGGAGCATGGAATTGAGAGGGAGGGACAGTGGATAGATGTGAGGATGCCATTGAGGCAAATGCCTGATTCAAAAGACACTCACATGCTCAAAAAAGGCCAAAGAACTGATTAAATAGCCTTTCACACCTCAGTGTGGGGGAAGGGGACTGAGAGCGAGCATACAGGAGTGGGGCGTGAGTGGCCAAGGGCAGCAGCTCATCAGTGAGTACAACAGTGCCAAGGAGTGCACTCTGTGAGTGTGTGTGTGAATACTTGTGTGTGCGAGAGAGAGCAAGGGTGTGAGTGCGGCTGACATGGTGCGAGCCATGAGCATGAGGGACTGTGGGTGTGAGTGAGGGGCATGTAAACACCTGTGAGGGTGTGAGTGAGTATGGGGGAGTGGCAGGTGCAAGGGAGGGTGTGGACGGCAGGGTGAGAGACTGCCCATGAGCTCACAGGTGCAAAGGAAGAAAACATCCTGAAATCTCTGGTTGGGGGGAGTATAGTAAAATTGTAATGTTCGATGTTTTTCTGAACTTCTATAATTATCTATAGTTATGGGTGTCACTTTTCTGGTAAAACGGATGTCGATGTAGCAATGTGATGGCTGTTTCAGTTCCCCCTACAGCCGCCCTCTCTAGACCTCTCCAATGCTTGAAAAGCCCAACTGCCCTTGAAATGCAGGGATCTTACTTCTGTCCTAAATGCCACATGTCCTCGTCTCCCCTCCCTGGCTTTGAGAGCAGCCAGCGCAGCAGCCCAGGAGCCAGAGTGCAGCCCCAGGCTCAGACGCGCACAACCACTGCCACTGCCTCCAGCTTGGTCACCGGGCTCTCTGAGACAGGCTCAGCCCAGCGCAGATTAGCATAGCCTGGAAATGGAATCAAGTGACGGCAACCACTCCTCCCTGTTGTGGCACCGTGTGAAATGTCCAAAGGTTCCCACCAAAGGGAGCGACTATACTGGAATGAGTATCTTAGAACAGGCGGTGTGGCTCAACCAGAGCTCCCTCTGAAGGGCTCTCGAGGAGCTGGGGCCAGGCAGCACCCCACGGGGCTGCTGAAACACAGGCCAGCCAGAGCGGGCGAAGCCCAGACCCCAGATGCAGGGCTGAGAGAACCAACTGGGATTTCAAATCAAAGCTGGGTCCGGCACTTCTCTGTCCGAAGCCCTGCCGGACCCCAGGCCCTCGCTGGCCGGCACCACCTCCCTGTGCCCACCTTCCAGATCCCCCTCCCTCAGCACTGAGCTCCCTCTAGGCCTTCTCTACAACTGGCATGGGCATAAGCTGCTGCCTCTGCATGGAATGTGCTCCCCCACACATCCCAATGTCTCACGTCTACAGTTCCTGCTTAAATGTCACCTCCTGGGGGGCTTCCTCCCCCACCCCCACCCCCACTACCCTCTCCTCCTATAACCGCCTAATGAAGCAGACAGATTTGCCTCCTTCCTGTTTATCTTGTCTCCCTCAGCTGAACATAAGCTTTCTGAGGGCAGGGATCTTATCTCTGTTATTTACTGATCTCCCCAGTCACCTGGAAGAATGCCAGCCCTTAGGACATGCTCAGTGAGTATCTGTTGGTCCTGAGTGGCAGTCACAAAGGGCAAGGCCTGTAAAACTGCAGGCACCAATTGTAATTCAGTTTAATTCTCACTCAGAGGCTCTAAGGCTACAGCTGTAAGCTCTAAGGATGGATGGATGGATGGATTCTGCCAAGAGTTGGGGAATAAATACTATAAATTTTACTTTCCACAGAACGTTTTATGTCTCCAATGCCACACAGAAAAGTGTGCACAGATAAAATTTTAGAATAAATAGTTCAACAAATCACAAACTACTCTGGTCTTTGAGACTAAAATGAATTGGAAAACATCTTGACATACCACTGTCTCCTCCAGCCCTTTGAGGTCCTCTCTGGCCTGTTCCCTTTTATCATTGAGCAATCTGAAAAACAAAAAGGAAACATGGGCCATGAAAAGAGAATCAGAAATTAAGCAAATACTATGTGCACCTACAGATAAATCAAAAAAGCAAACCAGACAAGCAACAAATAGCCATTGTCTGTTCTTAAATTAGCCCAATCCAGCCAGCACATGACAGAGATGAGAGAGGGGAGGAAATTATGTAGAGTGCACTCACAAGAGCTTTTCCAGCTTCATTTCTCTCTCTTGGTCCTCTATTTTCAGCTTGTTATAATCAGAACTGAGCTTCTCCTGTTCCAGTTGCAGTTTCTGATTCAAACTGAAATTGAGAGGAAAAAGCAATATATTCCACATCAGTCTGAAATTCTGAGTCATCCAACTAAAACCTCGGCTCTATTCCAACCCCATTAGTTCTATACAATAAAGGCAGCAATTCTGGAGGATTTGGAGGGATCAGACAACAACCTCACAGCTTCCTTTCTGCCCAAGTGAAAACTAATTTCTAGGGAGCATCTCAAAGGCATGAAACATAAGGCTTTGAGGATATTTTTATAGTTTGCTTGGGTTTGAGCTTCAGAGGAAAAATAATGAGACGAGAAAAGGGCTGGTATTTTAGAACGGAGGAAGAGAGCACTGCAGCCCCAGCCCTGTCAAAAGCACTGTGCTCGCTTGGCCCCTGAGATGGCATGTGCCCACTCCAGAGGCTGCACGTGGTCCTTTTGACCTTCCTTCCTCTCTGGTCAGATGTTCTGAAAGCATCTCCCAAGTCCAGATGCCTGGCTGATACAAGGGCAGCTCTGAGAGTCTGGGTTCTGCTATGAACAGAAACTTGCCATCTGGTTGAGCATGTCTGGTCGACAGAACGTCAGCCCTGGGCTCTTGAAACCTTGAGACCTTCCCTACAGCCACATCCAAGAGACTGTACAGCCAGAGACCATACACTGCCAAAGGAAAGCCCAGAGTCTGCCTGAAAGGCAGTGGTCAAGGAAGCCTCCCCAGCTCCTCACACGCTCACAGACCCTCCCTCTCCCTTCCTTCCTGCTAAATTATGTTGAGGATAATTGATCAGAATATCGAACATGCCACATGCTTACAGGTGAGAGCACAGCTCCAGCTTCTCATGGGGGTGGCCCAGGAGAAGGGGAGAGAGGACGCTGTGTGCCTTCCTTAGGGGGATGTGAGCAGAGCCTGTACCACATCCTTAGGTTTTTGCTCAAGTTACTATTCTCATCTTTTAAAACGCACATTAATTCTGGGAGGGCTCACACACTGAAGAGGGATTCAGATCTGGAGAATGTACTCTGGAGAATTAAACTCTAACTCCAGTCTGATTCCCACTTAGCAATGTGACCTTAGGTAAATCACTCCACCTTGCTTCCCATATTTCTTCATCCACAGAAAGTGAGAGGGAGGGAACCTTTGAGTCCCTGGTGGAGGGTAGTGTCAGTGGATGGAGCTGCATTTCAATATACCGTCGACCCTCCCCAGCTGACCACCTCCCTCCACGGACCACCTCTTTAAGTTGACCTAATTTCCACAGATGGGACATGCATCACACGTATGAATCTGTACAGCAGGCCTCATTCCTTCTGTGACCACCTCCACAGGTTGACCCACCTGTTCCAGTCCTTGGGTGGTCAACTTACAGAGGGCGATTGTAGTCGGTTTTCTTTGTAAACCTCTCATTTATTTAGAACATTTAAAACATTATTCTGCAATCAAAGTTAGACATTGATAAGAGGATCCACTAGGCAAAAGAGGAGGGGATCCCAAAGGTACCTTCCAGCTAAGTGACCTTGAGTTGCCAAAGGCGAGAGAGGAGGGGGGAGAAAGGGCCCTGCAGAGCTGGGGCTCCTCAGCGGCTGCCACGAGGCAGAAGGGCACGTGAAGGGGGATCACCAGAGACAAACTGCAACGATGCTATCCTGGTGGCACTGTCACAGGCCATCAGCACCTCCAAGCACACAGACATGTGAGGGTGTGGTCCCCGAGAAATGTGCATGTGTGACCAGGGGATCGGTACAGCGCCACTGTGAGTGTAGGGAAAGTAGGTAGCAGTACTGACTGTCTTCTCTGGAGTGTTTGCGGTTTTTTGGTATTTTCATACACTCTCCCCGTTTATTTGGGGGTGGTGGTGCGTCTGCCCAGCTGGGTCGCCTTTGTGACCCTGCCCCTCAGGGGTATGGGCAGCTGGGCCCACCTGCCACCTGCCCCACCAGAGCCCCAGGAGATTCAGTTCCAGATAGGAAAACAGACCTTGGGAGCAGCACACCTGGCCCGCTGCATCTCCGGGACAGAGCACAGAGAGCAGGGGCCTTGGCTATCAGCCATGTTCTCCCTGGCTGGCCCAACAGGACCGAGTCATGCCCACCCCCAGAGCCCACAAGCCCCAGGGCCAACTCACTCCCGAATCTCATCAATGATTTTCTGCTTCTCCTCAATTTCATCTCGAAGTCTGGACAGCTGCTTCTGGTGAGCTTCCCGGTGGCTCTCCATCTGCTGCTCCAGCGCCTTCTGCAACCCAGGCCAAGAGAAATGTGTCATTCACTCGTTGGCCCTTGGCCCACTCTGTGACAAGCCCTATGTTGCTGTCTACCTCCTAACCCAAGTCCTTTTGATGTCAGATCCCCAAACTGGGGGCATTTCTAGCCCTTAAGTCCCCAGAACCTGGCCTTACTTTATTGGGACAATAAAACCCAGGATCTGTTATAAAACTGAGTGGGCGCTAAGAGGAAATTAATCTGCTAATTAGATTAAAAGTTTGCCCTTGACATTTTACAGCTCATCCAAGCTACATGGCTTTCCAGCCAGGTTAATTAGAGGGCAGGGAAACTCTGATGGCCTGGGTAAGTTCAGACAAGCCTTACTAACCTGTGAACCACACTTCCTCACCTAGAAAACAGAGCTGATAGCCCCTGCCTGCATACTGCCCTACCGTGACTTGCAAAGCAGACCTTTCAACCAAAGCTCCCTCAGGACAGGAGAGGGACTCCTCCAGGCCAGGCATGATTTCATTCTGTTGGCTAGAGTAGGGTCATGTCAAATTATAGGCTTTCACTCAAAAGCCCTGCAGGTTACCTAAAACTAATCAAATCTCACATTTTCTCATATCTCATTTTAGTCACCTAAAGGTCTTATTTCCCTATCATTTTTCCTTTACTGTTTAAAATGTGACCAAGATAAAAGTTTCTGTGTTTAAGAAGGAAAGTCAAACTTGGAGAGTTTCTTTACAAAGGTTGAAAGGAGAGGTTTTCTTCCATACAAAGGAAGTGGGGGGTGAGAATTTCTTTAAAAGTTAACCTCAGGAATGTGGCCCATGCAATGATTGCGGGTTGGCTGCCCTGTTCATCCTTATCAGGAGGGGGAGGACAAAGGTGTTAATGTCACACCCTGACATCATTTGACATCATTTGACATCTCAGGGGTTCTGTGCCACACTCTGAGATCAGCGCTGAAGGCCCAGCAGGGGACCCTTCCGCTCCCTCCTCCACTGCCAGGCACAGACATGAAGGACAGAGCCACCCTGAGAGTAAGGGACAGGACGGCCGCACACACCTTCATCTCCTCAGCGTCCTGCAGCCGCGTCAGGTGCTCCTTCTCCTTGTCTTGGAAGCTGACTTCATGCATTTTTTCTGTTTTTAATTTTAAATGATGATTTAAGATTTAATTGGCAGGACCAACACCCAAAAGAAAAAATTAAGGAACAAGAAAAATGCAACAGTGAAACATCATCTTACATCACCAATTACAACCATGGCACACAGGACCAGGCCTCCCGACACGGGACTTCTGGCTAAAGTGAGCTGACCTCTCTGGAGGACCTACTTCTTGGGACTGGAGTCCTTGTGGGGGAGAGGTGACTGTAGGTGAAAGGAGCCCATCTGGGAGCCTGCCTGGCTGCTGCCCTGGCTCTGTGTCTCCTCACACCAGGGAGCAGTAGCCTCCCACCTGGCCTCTGTGAGCGCCCTCAGGCCAAGCATGCTGGCAGACTGCAATCCCTCTATGAATGCCAGGAGGAGCTGATAACCTCCCACGGGGGAGCTGTTTATTCTCTAAGCATCTGGAGCAGGTAAACATACTCTAAGGATGAGAACAAGGGACACGGAAGGTGACACTGCAACAGGCTGCTGTATAGCACTCTTGTCTGGGGTATGCGCTCCCAAGCAAGAGGCTGGGGCAGCCCTAGCTGGGGACGTGAGGGGAGCAAAATGGTTTAGACAGTGGCTTTCTATTCATTCTTTCTCTCTGGTCTGTTTCACTTTACTTCAGGTCTTCTCACCTCTCCTTTACTTCTACTCACTGGCCTCACTGCAGAAACCACGTACAAGAGGAAGTTGTTTTCCATCTCCACTTTTTGGTGGCATACTCTATTCCTAACATTCATTTGTTAATACAATTTTAAAAAAATGTTTTTTAAAAAAAGAAGAAAATCCTACAAGGTTATAGTGGAGTAGATATGCATTTAAAACAAAATGTTATTTACAGAGCAAAAAACTATACAAGAACAATAAAGGAAGTAAAACAGATACCATCATCACCAATCCTACTACCCTATCACAACCATTTTTATTTTAAATATTAATTCCTAGGAACACAAGCGTCCATTTTTAATAGTTATAACCAGAACAAAGATAAAATTATGTATTAGTGGTTTTTAATCTAGAGTTGCATCATAAACATGGCTATACACCTTCATGTAGTTAGTCCATCTCCAGTGTAAAAAAATAGATATCCTATGAAACAGCATACCATGCTTATTTATTTAACTATTAGACATTTAGGTAGCTTTATTTTTTTTTTTAATCTGAAATTCTACAGTGAGCATTTGAGATCTGATGATCAAAAGGTATGGAGAAATGTCACAATCAGTAACACACATTTTCACATT
The DNA here is from genome assembly GCA_963574355.1 of Loris lydekkerianus. Taxonomy (NCBI): domain Eukaryota; kingdom Metazoa; phylum Chordata; class Mammalia; order Primates; family Lorisidae; genus Loris; species Loris lydekkerianus. Next base: position 6,504 of record CAUYPK010110534.1, on the reverse strand, counting down.
GCCACATTTCCAAAAAGATGCTAACCATTTTCATTGTAAGCCACTATATGTGTGTTCTGGTTTCATGCTGCACAACACACACATTCTTTTTCTTTGTCTTTTTTGAACCCACCACCTCCAGTATATGGGGCTGGCGCCCTACTCCTTTGAGCCACAGGCACCACCCAACACAGAGATTCATAATCCTGATCCAGCTTCTACATTTCTAGTCATCTCTCTTGAATTACTGCCTCTATTTATTCATGTTTATTAAGTGTCCCCTATGTGTTAGGTCTGTCTCTAAGCAAAGGGGTTAGGAGGCTGCCTGGCAAGGGGCAGAGCTTGTTCAAGGGCAGAGTACCACATGAACCCTGGCATTAGTTCAAACTTTACATTAAGAGCAACGGAATGCCACCGGACAGTGACAGGTATAGGCTGGACAGCAAGAGGATCTGAATTTTACAGATGCAGTAGCCCCATCCTCACCCCAGTCTGCCCTGGGATACAGCAGAGGCTGGCCCAGAGCAGACTGGGGGGTGTGGAGCTACCCTGTAGATATAGCCACAGTCCTCAATTAACCTGGACAGTGACAGTGATAGAAATGACCAGGTGGAACAGATAGATAGGCCTTGGCAGGAGGTAGGGCAGGGAGGTTGGAGTGGCTTACAGGGAAATGGAAAGAACAGCAGATTCAGGATGGGGACAGTCCTCTAGAAAAAACTGTTTTTTCCCAGTTATGCTATTGTTTTCTGTAGACCTAAAAATACTTAAACCAGACAAAACTGAGCATGATGACTCCAGCCAACCAGAGACTGTCTGATCCAGGTCGAGCGTTTGACACCTGCTGGTTTATTTACCTTGGGCTCGGAGCTTGGCCAGCTCTTCACTGAGCGAGTCCTGGGACTCTTCCAGCTGCCTCCTCTTCTGTTCCATGTTCTGCATGTAGTCCGTGAGAGACTTGATCTTGGCTTCATGCTTAAACAAGCAAATAGAGCAAAGAGAAGAGTGAACGACTAGCAAGCAATCAACCCAGACCTGCAGCTGAGAAAACGCAACAGAGATGGAGCTCACGAGTGAATGCTGCGTATTTCCTGAGGACTCAGAATCGTGGACCAAGGCAGTCTTCTGTTCCTTCCATGTGCTTCTCTGCCTCATTCCCCCAAGACACATCCCCCAGCTGCGCCCCTCCTTCCATCCACTTAATGTGAGATACCAAAGCCTGAGCAAGCTGGAGAGAAGGGGCTGGAATAGTCTAGGGCTGAAGGTCTTAGTCTTTGAACACGTACCTCTGGATTCCACCTTCATAACTCAAATGTTAGGTCTTTTCTTTTTCTGTCCCTCACATACTCCAGTTCTCATCTCAGGGGCTCTGCATTTTACATCTTCCTCTCCCTGGGAAACTGCCCCTTCCCTCACACACACACACACACACACACACACACACACACACACACACACAGGTGCACACAGTCCTGACTAGCAGCTCCTTATCAGCCAGGTCCCAGCATTTTCTTACAGCACCTAACTTCTATAGGATTTATCTTATCTATTTTGTGTGTGTGTGTGTGTAAGTTCTATGAGGGCAAGTGCTTAATAAATATTACTAGTAGGACTACTCCCCATGAGAATGGGTGCTTAATAAACATCAGTGGAATAAATGAATGCAATGGGAGGTTGTGGCTGAACAGTTCCAGGCAGATAGAAAATATATGCAGAACACTCCCCCCCCCCCCCTCCAGATCTAGGGAGCTCGTATTTAGGCTAAAAGACCCTGGAGACTGAGCTCTAATCTAATGAAATAACTTCTGCAGAAAATACGACTCAGTTAGAGAAGGCATTTTATAAACATAAGCTGTTGGTAAAGAGGATGAAGATAAACAAAGACAACAGCATTTTTGATGGAAATATTTTATCAGATTGCTTGATCAAAGGGCCAAAGTTCCTGGTACTTTTGAACCCCAGGACATAATGATTGAATCTCTGACTTTGTATAAATTATAGCAGTGTATAAAATAACATGAAATGGAGAGTGTGCTTGTTGATAACGTAGAAAGCACTTTCCAACACAGGTATTCTTTAATCCTAAAACATCCTAATATTCCTGACTCTGATCTCATTCACCGAAGTCAGTACTATTCTGAGACCCAGGTGATGGGCGTCCCAGTCCTGGGCTCTCGGCTTTAGTGTGCCCCACTGGCTGTACCCACCCCCACTGAGCAAGGTTTGCAGACCAAGGGAGCATACCCGCCTGAACCCACATCCCTTTCTAGACCACACTGAGTACTAGGGACCTAGAAACACCTACTCCAATGGCCATATGGCCATACACATGGCTGGCACTGCCTCTTCCTCATCAATTTATATAAATTTTTTTTTTTGTTTTGTAATTTTTGGCCAGGGCTGGGTTTGAATCCACCACCTACAGCATATGGGGCTGGCGCCCTACTCCTTTGAGCTACAGGCACCGCCCAATTTATATAGATTTATAGTCAACACAGTTCTATCAGTTTCATCAAGTTGCAGTGGGTACAAAAGGGACTCGGACATGCAGCTGGAATGCCCAGCTGGAAAAGGAAGAGAGTGGAGAGTGGGCTGCAGGCCACAGGTCTCTATTTATACCCTTGCCCTAGTCCCCAAGTGTTAGGTCAGAACTGCTTAAAGTCCTTGCTGTCAGTATCATAGGTGATCTAGAAGGCACATCTGAGGTGCACTATTCACTAATGCTTAGCATTTTTCTTCTCAGTATTCATAAATTATAAAAATGGCTCCTGATAAATGATAACAATACATATAAAAAATAAAGATGTGAAGCAAATCCAGAAAAAGTGGTGTAAATTTCCTCTATAAGCCACTCAGCCTTATCTATTATTTCACCCTTAGGTCTTTGGGCTTATCTGCACAAATGCACATTTTACAGAGTCGCAGAGCACAGCAGAGATATAACTCAGCACTTTCAGTTTACTTTATATTTAATGTAATTATACTTTCCAAATGCCTAAGTTTTATAAAATTTTTATAAGAGGTACATAATTTTCTTCCCTGTATCTTTATCTTATTAGGCTGTCCATGGATATTTGGGTAATTTATTTTATCATAACATAAAATAACACTCTACCCAACACCTTTTATATAAGCTTCTAATATTTTTAATCAAGAAATGATAACACTATTCAAAGTAAAAATTTTTCATTTTCATTACAAAAATACAATACATGAAATTAGTGGACCAAAGTATACCTACATTTTTATGGTTTTTGATTTCTAAGGTACTTTTCAAAAGCACTGACCAAATTATACTTTTTTTTCAAATTATACTTTTATCAATAAAGTATGAACACATCAAGTTCCCTAGTCCACTGAATAATATTTTCAATGCATTTTTGTTTATTATGTTGGTTACAAAATAGGACCTTGTGGATCCCTTTTAGACAGGAGGTTGGAGAGGTTTCCATAATTACATATTATGATTAAAAGCATGCCAGAATGAAGTATGCTTTTGTCTGCTTCCCAGTATTATTTGGCACACCAATCCAAGCTGGTATCTGTTTGCCCCAAATGACTCTGGCTATTCTAATGCCTGGCATAGAGCAGTGAGCCACTGACCACTCTCACAAACTTCAGTCCCGCATATCAAGCTCAGGGATCAGTGACAGTCCAGGAACTGGGTTGCTGTTTTCTGAAACTACCTTACTAAAATGAAAATGCCATGCCAATGAGAAGGAAAGCAGCCTTGTCCACTGAGCAAATGAGATGCACTCTTGGGTATGACAAGTCCTGAAGACTTGCACTTTGGTTGGAGTCCCAGCCATTGATCGGCTGTATGTGTTTAGGTAATGTATTTAAATCTAAGTCTCAATTTCCTATCCAAAAAAGAGGAGCTATAATAAAACCTGCCTACCAGGACTTTCTAAAGATTGGGTAAGAAAATGCAGTGCTGAGCACCATGCCGCACACAGTGTCAACACTCAATACACACCACCCACTGCTTATTTTCCCAAATTAAATTGGACCTACGATAAAGATTAAAAGATGAAGACATGTTAAGATAGGAGTATTAGAGATTCCATTCATTATCTATCTGCCCATCTATGGGTGGACAAATATGACATATCCTTTAAAAAGGGAAGGGACTCAAGAGAATTCAAGTACAACATACAACAAAACTTACCCTTGAGAGTAACCCTACATTGTCATTGCCTGAAGGAGGCCACATTCATGTAAAGCAAAGTCCATCAGCCATGTAAAGCAAAGTCCATCAGCCATCCCTGCTGTGCTCCAGCAAGGCCGTGGGCAGTGTGTACAGTGGGGAGAGAGGGGAGGCCCACCTGGGAGATGAGCAGCTGGCAGGCAGCCAGCTCCCGCTCGCTGGCGCTCATCTTCCTGCTGGAGTCCATCTGGGCGCTCTCCAGCTGCTTGCTGCGGTTGACCAAGGACTTGACCTCTGACTTCATCTTGCTGATGTATAGCCGGGCCATGGTGAACTCCTCCTCGATGACACCATTCACATCTGCCAGCTGAGCACAGGAGGGAGCACACTCAAACATGGCCTTTAACATCCAGAAGGTCCAGGATTCCCCCGAAACCCATCTGCAGATCCTCAGGATGTCCATGGATTTTTGGACAGAGTCCTGATCATAGGGCAAGCTAACCACCATCTATGAAACCTTGGGTGAAATTTTCCCTATTCAATATAATCCTCAGTTAACCAGATTTTGCATTACACTTGATTTTTAAGATAAAAGAGATGACATCAGAAGAAAAAACACTGGCTGGGCACAGCGGCTCACGCCTGTAATCCCAGCACTCTGGGAGGCCGAGGCGGGTGGATTGCTTGAGCTCAGGAGCTAGAGAACAACCTGAGCAAGAGCAAGACTTTGCCTCTAAAAAATAGCCGGGCATTGTGATGGGCACCTGTAGTCCCAGCTACTCAGGAGGCTGAGGAAAGACAATCACTTGAGCCCAAGAATTTGAGGTTGCTGTGAGCTGTGATGCCACAACACTCTACTGAGGGGTGACAAAATGAGACTCTGTCTCCAAAAAAAAAAAAAAAGAAAGAAAGAAAGAAAGAAAGAAAAAGAAAAAAGAAGAAAACCCTGAAAAATTTTTTAAAGGAAATAACCTCAAAGACATATACCATTTACTGTCTTAACACATTTCTGTAATAGCAAGCCTCGTGCTCTTAAAGGTGACCCTGAATCTCTATAAAAACTCCAACTGGGGGTGAAATTGGCAGGATCTCATCTAATTTGCACAATGTGAGGGTGCTCAGGATGCCCCCTGGGTGAAGGGCTCAACTACAACTTGAAATTTACCTTAGAATTGAAAAACTTCAACTTCTGTACTTTCATATTAACTTGTAATAAAAAAAAAAAACCCTCAAAATTTCAATTATGTCCTTGAGGCCAGGAGTTTGAGACCAGCCTGAACAACACAGCAAGATTCTGTCTCTACAAAAAGTAATTTTAAAAAAATTAGCTGGCATGCTAGTGCATACCTGTAGTTCTAACTGCTCAAAAGGCTGAGGAAGGCAGATTGCTTGAATCCTGGCGTTCAAGGTTGCCGTGAGCTATGATCATACCACTGCACTCCAGTTTGCATGAGAGAGCAAAATCTATCTCCCTGCCCCCCAAAACTTGATGTTCTCTATAGTCTGCTTGTTTAGGCACAGAAGTAGTCTAATGCCTTCAATGTTTCTATAAGCAAGGATTAAAATAAAAAAGACTTTCTAATAGTCCCCAATTAAATAGAAAGTCCAATGAGTATGAACGTACCATTCATTATCAAAGACCTTCTTGATGAAGGTGTCCCTGCATGACTTTTCAACGCTATCGATCTATTTTTTCTTGCTTTTTCAGGCCTGCCCTTTCCAAACACATAGTAATCTAGATCATTATTTAAGATCATCTGAGAAGAACAGTCTAAAACCACCTTTGAAAGGAAGCAGCAACAGCCAGAATTCCTATATGATCTTTATTTAGTTTCTGCATTTCAGAGCTCTATTGGAAACAAAAATTGAAGCAAGATACTTAAGATAGAAACTCTTTTTTTTGTTTTTTTTTTTTATTGTTGGGGATTCATTGAGGGTACAATAGACCAGGTTACACTGATTGCATTTGTTAGGTAAAGTCCCTCTTGCAATCATGTCTTGCCCCCAAAAGGTGTGGCCCACACCAAAGCCCTACCCCCCCTCCCTCCTTCCCTCTCTCTGTTCTTCCTTTCCCCACCCCTCCCTCCTTCTTTCTCTCTCTGCTCTCCCCTTCCCCCACCCCCACCATGACCTTAATTGTCATTAATTGTCCTTATAACAAAATTGAGTACATATGATTCATGCTTCTCCATTCTTGTGATTCTTTACTAAGAATAATGTCTTCCAGTTCCATGCATGTTAATACAAAGTCTCCATTTTTTTAATGGCTGAATAGTATTCCATGGCGTACATATACCACAGCTCTTTAATCCATTCCTGGGTTGGTGGGCATTTAGGCTGTTTCCACATTTTGGCAATTGTAAATTGAGCTGCAATAA
>CAUYPK010110532.1:0-12466 GCA_963574355.1 Loris lydekkerianus | reverse complement strand
TTTACCCAGCACCATTTGTTGAATAGGGAATCTTTTCCCCATTGAATGTTTTTAATTGGCTTGTCAAAGATCAAATAATGGTAAGTAGCTGGATCCATCTCTTGGTTCTCTATTCTGTTCCAGACATCATTTCTCTGCTTTTGTGTTGGTACCATGCTGTTTTGGTCACTATCAATTTATAGTAGAGTCTCAGGTCTGGTAGTGTGATTCCTCCTGCTTTGTTTTTATTGCTGAGTAATGTTTTGGCTATTTGAGGTTTTTTCTGATTTCATATAAAACGAAGTATTATTTTTTCAAGATCTTTAAAGTATGGCAATGGAGCTTTAATATGTATTGCATTAAAATTATATATTGCTTTGGGCAGTATGGACATTTTAACAATGTTGATTCTTCCCAGCCATGAGCATGGTATGTTTTTCCATCTGTTAACATCTATGGTGCATGTTTTTATCTATAATAAAAAATAAAATAAAGAAAATGTAAAAAAATAAAATAAAATAAATAAAATAAAATTGAAATGTCTTCTTGTTGTATTGTTCCTTTGACCAGTATAAAGTGTCTTTTTTTGTCTCTCTTGTTTTTTTCTTGAGACTGAGTCTCACTTTGTCGCCCTTGGTAGAGTGCCATAGCGTTACAGCTCACAGAAACCTCAAACTTTTGGGCTCATTGCCTCAGCCTCCCAAGTAGCTGTGGTGCTCACCACAATGCCTGGCTATTTTCAGAGACATGGTCTCCCTCTGGCTCAGACTGGTCTTGAACCTGTGAGGTCAGGCAATCCACTCACCTCAGCCTCCCAAAATGCTAGGATTATAGGCACGAGCCACCACACCCAGCGTTTCTTTGTCTTTCTTAACTTTAGTTGCTTTAAATCTGCTTGTATCTGAAAATAAGATTGCACCTCCTCCTTTCTTCTCATTTCCATTTGCTTAAAATACTGTTTTCCATTCCTTAACCCTGAGTCTTGATTTGTCCTTCAAGGCTAGGTGTGTCTCCAAGAAACAGCATATGGATGGCTTGTGCTTTATTATCCAATCAGCTTTTCTATCCAAAAAGCCAACCTGTGCTTCTTCAGTGGTGAATTCAGTCCATTGACATTTATTGAGAGAATTGATAAGTGTGGTAGAGTTCTATTCATCTTGTTTTGTGAAATTCCATTGTGCAGTTTTATCCTTTGCATCATTTTAGAAGCTAGGTTTTGACCTTTACCTTCTGGGTGTTTTATTTGCTGGTGGTCCATTGTGGTGGTCAGTATTGAGAAGTCTAAGTATTTCTTGTAGAAATTATTGTGGTGAATTTCCTCAGTGCTTGGATATCCACAAGAGATTTGGTTTCTCCATCAATTTTGAAGCTTAGTTTAGCAGGATACAGTATTCTGTGCTGAAATTGTTTTACCTAAGAATGTTGAAGGTGGATGACCATGCTCTTCCATGGCTTGAAAGGTTTCAGATAAGAAGTCTGCTGTCATCCTTATTGCTTTGCCTCTGTAGGCACTTGCTCCTGGATGCTTGCAGAATTTTTTCTTTCATCTTGACTTTGGACAGGTTCATTATTACATGTCTTAGAAAGACTCGGTTTGAGTTGAGATGACATAGGGTTGGAGGTCTTTAGTAAAACTTTGGAAGTTTTCATTTATGATAATCTCTACTATGGCTTCAATTCCTTTAGAACAATCTTCTAACACTTTTGAACACTTCATGGAGTCGTGTATTTCTCTAAGTGCTGTTCTGCTTCCTCTCTCTTCTTTTCTGCCTCTTTACCTGTGTTAACTCAAAAACATATCCACTAGCTCTGAGGTTCCTTCTTCTCCATGGTCTACTCTATTTTTGATATTTTCTACTAAATCTTTACATTCTCTGTTTGTCTCCTTCATTTCCTTAAGCTCCACCATATCCTTTCTATATTCTACATATCTCTCATCTGATTTGTGGTTCTGTCTTTCATTTTCTTGTCCATTCCTTTTATTTTCTTTATCATTCATATTTTAAGTTCCCTTTCTGTCGAGTCCATTAATTGTTTATAGATGGAGTCTTCTTCAGTGGCTACCTCATGGTCCAGTGGGGGAATTTCCTCTGTTGTGGTTTTTCTTTTTTCTTTTTTTTTTTTTCCTTCTATTGTGGTTTTTCATGTTGCCTGAATTTTTCTGTTGGTTCTTCCTCGTGTGTTTTCTTCTTCTTCTCCTCCTTAACCTCCTTTTTCCTTCTCACTACCTCCTTTGTTTTGAACAGAATTCCTTGCTCTTGATGACAGTATGTGGCAATATGTCACTGGGACACCAGATGGCACTGTGTATTTTTTTTTTTTTTTTTAGGAGACAGAGAGCACAGCCAGCAACCCCTATGGTCCTTTTTACAAACTTAGTTGCCTTCATTGATTGCCTGATTGTTTCCTCAGCAGTCAGACCCTGCCAGGTTGGGATCTTAAAGCTCACAAGAATCCTTCAGGAGGGGCAGTGCCTGTGGCTCAAAGGGGTCAGGCTCTGGCCCCATATGCCAGAGGTGGTGAGTTCAGGCCCAGCCCTGGCCATAAACTGCAAAACAAAAAATAATAATAATAATAATAAATAGAATCCTTCAGGGGTGGATCTCACAGTGTCCCTTGACTCTAGTTCTCATGAGGTACAGGAGTCCCTCAGCCTGTCCCAAGAGTGGAGCTCTGATCCCAACAGGAGGAATTAAGTCAGCTGTGTTTTAGGCCCCTGCTAAGACCTTCTTGTGACCTTCCTACAAAGGCAGCCCCCAGGCCACCAAGACCTTCTCAGTATGGCTGCCTTGCCAACCACCAAACCTATGGCAAATCCACTCCAACTGGTATTTGAATCTTGTTGCTGTATACTGTTTGAGTCTGCTCACTCTTCCAAGCTTTCCACTCAATGCACAGCTTCCCCCAACAACTGAAAACTCTGGAAAGGCTTCCTCCCATCCAAGATCTTTGTTGGGGGCCAGTTGATCCCAGCCAGTTCCAGTCACTTGTCTAATTCATCAAATTTCCACCACTCTGGATCATATGCTTTATCCAGATCACCACTTCCTTTCTGTCCTCCATGAGCTATGACTCTGGGTAAGATCCCCATGCCAGGTATGGTTAGGTATTCTCTTTTTCCCAAGTCATTCTAGGAGAGCCTAGCTGAACAATCTTTCTGGTCTGCCATATCGTTCCATTCCCAACTCCTTGACTTTTTTGGCTTCTCTTTTCAAATGTCCTTGGAGCCACCCTATCCTCATGTCTTTTGACCTATGGACTGAACCTGACCCTTCTTTGCTTCTCTCCATTGATCTTCAGTATCTTGGCTTGGGCTGCCAGCAAAAAATATTATGGATTGCATGGCTTAAATGACAAAAATTAATTTTTCACAGGTCTCATGGCTTTAACTTCAAGATTAGGGTGCCAGAATCATTGAGTTATGGTAAGGGTCCTCATGTGGTAGAGACAGGGAGGTTTTGTCTCTTCTTTTTCTTATAAGGACACTAATCCCATCATGGGAGCCCCATGCTCACAACCTCATCTATGTCAATTACCTCTCAAAGATTCCTCCTTAGAATCACATTGTGGCAAGGGCTTCATTGTGTGAGTGATGGGAGGGGGTGTACAAACATTTAGTTCATAACAATAAAGCATCATACCAGTGACAACAGCATTAACAAATGTGTGAACGAAAGAAGGAACACTTACTTTATCTTTACTATGAGCTCTCATTCTGCTGAAGAGATAGGGAATTTAATATTCATTCAGAAGTTCCTGTAGTCTGTACCACATCTTTGTATTTTACACAGTGTGAAAGAGTAAAGAATAGAGTCTTTCTAGGTATTGGTCATTTTTTTCACATTGATGACTTTTAAGGTGTGCATATGGATGTCTACATGCCCCTTCTCTGTGTTCTTTTCTTTCAGACTTGGAATGGCGTCAAAGAAAAATTACTGAAAAAAAAACTGAAAAAAAAAAAAAAACATAGAACAGATAAGGAAGACTGTATTTAAGACTATTGCAATAGACATCAAGATCATCAAGAGAGACATGTTGAAACACAAAGCAAGAGGATTTTCAGTGCTGGGGTAAGCTAATGTAAAAGCATATTGAGGACAGCTTAGGGAGGAGGTTAGTCAAAGCAATTTGTTATTCAGCATTTGTTAATGGGTATTTAGCTATAGCTCCTATCCTCCCTAATCCCTAGCAAAGTCCTGGAGGTAGGGCCCTATCTTTCTTAATAATTGCATTTCAGGGTTATAAAACTTGCAAAATACAGGGACAAGATTTATACCTCAAAGAGAAAGGTATAACTTACAATGTCAAGTTTTCTAAAGTAAATACTCTAAGAAAAGGGAGGTCAGGAACTCATAGGCGGGAAGAAACCTTTCTAAAGTTAGGTGAAACCGAAGGAAACAAGAAGACCATCTTGATCAATGTGGAGCATGTGTATCAGCTACTATGGTTCTTGGTCCCATTTTTCTCTGGAGTCTTGAAGCCTGACAGGGGACCCTCTTTTTCTTTATAGACAGGGGAGCAGAAGAGATGGGGGAGCAGGATTTCATCTTCTTCCTTTGTCTTCCAAGTCACCCTGCTTCTTTGGGAAATCTCTCTACTCTTTTCATTTGTTTCCAACTTGATTTTAATGGCTCAAAACAAACAAACAAACAAAAAAAACCCAAAGTTCCATTTTCAGCAAAGACTGGAAGAAGGTCATCCTCAAAACAGCTTGGGGAGTGGAGGTTGAGGAGGGGATAAGGAGGAATTATTTGCATTCTACCTTTCCAATGTAGAAATTGGAAATAAAAGGAGGAAATAAAAGGAGGAAAATCAAGACAGTAGTAAGTTTTCATTCTTAAACAATTATGTTCACATTCTGCCACAAAGACAATGTACTTCATAGAATGGTTATGAGTTTAATGGGAAATGCATATTCTTGGAACAAATTCTGACTATTAGGTATTCATTAAATAAGCTCCTTCCTCCCTCCTACACTTACATTAAGCAATGAAATGCTATTACCTTTACGTTGGTAAAGCTTAGATTGCCTTTTCCATTCCAAGATCTCTCTAAACACTTTCTCTTCTGAATTTTAAAACTTCAGCCAATGTACTTCAGGTATTTTAATAAAATTTAATACAAATAAAATAGTCCATCAAATTTCAAACCTTTAAGACAAAAAAAATTGTACTGCTCTTGTATTTTTCAGTGACAAGACCTGGTGGGTTAATTTTATCATTAGCAAGTTCACTTATTATGGCGAAAGCACTTGGGCTTGCGATGTTAACTCTGTACGTGGATATGTGTCATGCTGCCCTAGGAATAGAGTATGTAATGGCCAGTAGTGTCACTTATGCTCCACCATGAATCTTTATGTTCATGGCCCCACTATTACATAGAAACCACTCTTTTCCTAATTTAAACTAAGGAACAGATAATGTGAATATGAGAATTGTGAATATATGTATGTGTGTGTATATATGTATATATATATATATGACGTCCATAATGTCCATGTGCAATTTATTATTAAACTATTTTATTTTTATCATTTTATTTTATTTTATTTTATTTTATTTTATTTTATTTTATTTTATTTTATTTTATTTTATTTTATTTTATTTTATTTTATTTTATTTTATGACAGAGTCTCACTATGTCACCCTCCTTAGAGTGCTCTGGCATCACAGCTCACCACAACCTCAAACTCTTGGGCTTAAGTGATGCTTTTGCCTCAGCCTTCCAAGTAGCTGGGACTACAGGCACCCGCCACAATGCCCAGTTATTTTTGTTGCTGTTGTTGTTGCAGTTGTTTAGCTGGCCCCAGGACGGGTTCAAACCCACCACCCTCAGCGCATGTGGCTGGTGCCGTAATCATTGTGCTATGGGCACGGAGCCTATTATTAAACTATTTTAAATTGTACATGAACTTTATGTCTACCCTATATATCATGTTTTTTAAATTTCTCACTTTTAGGTAAAAATAAGGGCATCAGGGTACAGATGAAAATCCCCAGGCTTTTAGATTATACTTAGTCTGTATTAAGCCTCCATATTGTTAATTTCCTACCCTTCCTTTGGTACACAGGCAGATTCCAAACATTCCAGAATAGTTCATTTGCATTTGTTTCCTTTCCTCATTTTGTTTTCATATTTGTCCTGCACTGCTGTGCATATACATAGTTTATGCGACTCCATTGATCAGGGCTGCTGTGGCCTAGTAGGACTCAAAGGCAGCAGCAGCGACACTGGAACCGCATATTCATTCTGTCACACACGCCTTGTCTCTGCAATATATGCAGCTCTATTCCACTAAGTCCTAACCCAGACGGCTTGTTTCTATTGTTTGGATTCTGGCATCTATTCTCCCTGCCCTGGGGAATGGATGAATAATTGAAAACTGAACATAAGCTTATTTGGTATGCTTTGGAAGAGGCTTTTTATGCTGATTTGGTTTTGTATTCTCTGAAATATCAAGGGCCAGGCTCCAATGTCAGGAATAATTACTATATCCCAACTGTGACACACCTTAAAATGAACTGGGGACACAGATGACTTCCTACATGAAGCTAGGAGTAATTTTAGACTGCTTAATAAATGTCAGGAATGATTAAAAGGAACTTCATGGCTCTCTTTTTAGAAAAAAAAAGTCTTTTCTAGCTATTTTAAAAATAAATGTTTTTACTTTACAAGGAATTATATAGCACAACGCCCAATGTTCTCTTTATATCATTCAACTGAAGTTACTCTCCTTGGATAATCAATTAGGGTAAAGCCTTCAAGAAGAGGAACACCAGAGACACTCATCCTTTCCTACCCATTTTAAAGGATGTTCTTATTAAAATGGGCTGAGTTGTTCTTGTAATGGGCCCTCCATTCCATACTACCGTTACCCCACCAAAATTATATGTTGAAATTCTGTCCTCCAGTAGCTCAAAATGTGACCCTTTTTAGAGAAAGGATCTTCACAGAAGTAATTAGGTTAAAATGAAGTCATTAAGGTGGGTTCTAATCCAATATGACTGATGTCTTTACGAAAGAAAGAAATTTGGACCCAGACGCCTCCTGAGTGGTGATGATGTGAAAATGCAGGTGGAAGAGAGAGGCCTGGAGCAGATCCTTACCTCATGGCCCTCTGAAGGAGGCAGTCCTGTTGATAACTTGATTTTAGACTTATAACCTTCATACATGTGAAAAAAATAAATTTCTATTATGTAAGCCACCCAGTTTGTGGTAGCTGCTTATAGCAGTGCTAGCAAACTAATTCAGTGACAGTCAACCCAAAAGGGAAACACCACAGCCTAGCTGACTGCCATCTTCCTGCCCACAACTGACTGCACTTAACTCAAAGCAGCACAATCATTGACTGTCTAGCAGCCAGTAAGTCTCTCAAAAATCTGAGCCACAGGCCGAGCTGAAGCAGGAAGAAGCCAACTTAGACTGCAGCACTAGAGTGGGTCTCCCTCTAGGGCCCATTCTTAGGATTGGTTGTTCTGCTTTTTCTCAGATTCTATGTAATCTGTGGTCTCAACAAAAGCTGTATTGAAAATCTTCAAACAATTCTTAACTCAGAAAATAGAACTAAGTCTTAAAAGGGATGGAAGCAGGTTGAGAAAAAGTGAAAAAAAGAACAGACGGGCAAATGAGAAAGCGAGAAGAAACGTGTCACCGACTAGATTCTAAAGTCAGATTCATCTGTTCTTTTACTACCCAGAGCACGTGTGCTAGGCCTTGGCTGCATCCTGATTCAGTGGTAAATGATAGTTTCTGTACTGAAGAAGCTTAAGGTCTAGAAATATTTGGCTAATTGGTTGTTTTGAACTTGCCATATCTTTGTCTCCTTTGATGACTATAGATAAGTTGATGATAATCACTTAGATTTGTGTCTCTCCATTATTATATTGAAGTGGCCTTTTAAATGTTTATTATAAATGCTTTAAGGGGAACAATGTCCACATAGTTATCAGATAAAAGGGGTCAGAAAAATAAAGTTTTCTTCTTTCTTGTGTTTATGGATGTTTCAAAAAAAAAAAACTCAGAAACTAAGGAAGGATATTATTTTTATTATTCCTCTTTCCTTTTGTGCCCCCCCCTTTTTTTTTAATTTCTTACTTCCTCTCTCCCCAGGCTCTACTTTGGTCTGAGAAACACCTCCAGACTTGATCCTAAGTCCACTAAGTCCTCCATGCTCCAACATTATTTATTTCTTCTTCCATCTTCTCTACTTCTGCAGTCAACACCCCAAGAAATTCAGTCCAACTGATCTGACCTGGTATCAGGAAAAATGTAATCAGACTCAATTCAAGTGTATGAATGTTTTTGACCAATAACACCCTACCCTCCCTAAAGGTAGACTACCACAGGAACAAGAAAATTCCCTCTGGGACTCTATCCAGGTGTCAACATCCCTAACTGTGACTTATTGTATTGGTTCCATTTCTGAATCAGGGATTTTCTAAAAGATCCAGTGAAGGAGGTGAAAAGTCATAAGCAAAAGTTGGAACAAGATTACCTGTTCATAGGTCCATGAATTTGTACCTTGTTGCCATTTACATATTGGTTACTTGGGATATAGTAGTCAGTGAGCCATAGCCCCTGCCTTTGTGATACTCACTTTTAGGGGCACAAAAAGTTCATAAATCAACATGATCTGGGCCAAAGCTTATTATCGCAGGACTATGAAGTCCTCATTGGAGGAGGGTGTTCTGGATAATAAGATGATGAAAACAGTGATCACCACGTGCTTGGTGCTTGATATGTGCAGAGTAAGTTTGTGCTTTACATATAATTCACATATAATTATTTCACTCTCAAAAAAACTTCAAGAATTAGGTACTATTATCATCATTATCATCCTTGTTTTATAAATAGAAGCTATAGAGGTGGTCATTGATGAGGTTGGGATGTGGGCACAGGCTGCAGAGTTCATATTTTTCACCATCACCCCATTGCTGGCATGAGATTCTTATATGTAAGTTGGATTTTGAAATCAGAAACTTTAGATTCAATACCAGCAAGCTGAAATATGATCATCTAGGACTGCAAACCAGACATGGTGACATACTTTTTTTTTTTAGATTATTGCAGTGACATTTAAAATTGAAACTAGAACTGAAAACCATCCCATTATGAAATATTGGAAAATTATATCAATATATAAAGAGGTAAAGTAACTATTATTTTCATTTCTCAATCAATTTCTGTCACTAACCTGCTACATGTCTAGTCTAAGAATTGGGTCACATCAACTCTCCAGATTTCAAATTTCTCCCAAGTTGGGCAACCGTATGATAAATTATCTTAATGGGACACTCTCAATAATGAAAGGGCCCTATTTATTTTTTATTTATTTTGCAGTTTTTGGCCAGGGCTGGGTTTGAACCCATCACCTTCGACATATGGGGCCAGAGCCCTATTCCTTTCAGTCGCAGGTGCTGCCAAAAAGGGCACTATTATTAATAATTATGCCAATATTTCCAGCCAAACCACAATATATTGTCACTCTACTTATGTATCAAAACTGAGGCCACACAAGATGATCCCTAAATTCACCTCCAGTTGTTGTGGGTGTGTTGTGTTCACTTGGCTATTGATCTAGATGTAGTGGGGTCATTCACTATGAAACAGAAAGAGAGCACAGAGGTCTGACCTGTTAACTCTGTGCCTACACCTTGGGACATTATTATTCTAGCAAAGGAAGTGAGTAGTAATAATTTGTAAATTGACAATATCTAATTAAATTTGAGTCATTGTGCAAGAAAAAAAAAAAAATACAAGTTAATTCCAACTGGGATCAATGTCCAGACAATCAGTACTATACAGAGCACAACAATACAAAACAAATGCACAAGAAATACTACTGATTTAGAGAGAAGGAATCAATTTAATTTTGAGCCCTCAAGAACTAAACAGCTAACCTGGTGCCTCCAACCAAGAATGGACTGAAGATGGTGTGATCTGATTTAAAGGACCCTGGTTTTGTACAACAAATGTCAGCAAAAGACCTTACAGTCTTCATTCATTTATTCATTTAAAAGAATGGTAAGAGCTTATTATGTGCTAAATATAATACTACAGGCTAATAACACAAGTGAGTGAAAATATAACCTTTGCCCAGGAAGAATTATCATTATATATACACGGCCATGTATGTAAAGTGAGGCTTTGAATATGTCATTTAACATTTTTGAGTCTCAGTCTCCTTAAAGGTAAAATGTATAATCACTAAAACTCTGTCATTTGGCTAGTTAAAATTCAAGACATCGAGAGTTCTGTCTGATTAAATGTTAGCCTTTGCCTGGTTTCACTATAATAAAGCTATGAAAGTTTTTAAAACACAATGGGCATATTACCATTTGCTTGCAAAATAGTTTTGTGGGAAAAAGATATTTTCCTTTTCCTCATAATTTTCTTTTTAAATCAATCTTTTCAGGATGTATTTTCCATGAAGTTGTTAGTCAACCTGCACTATGGTTTGAAGGTGTCCACCCCAAAAGCATATGTTGGAAACTTAATCTTCAGGGCAAAAATGTCAAGAAGTGAGGCCTAATGGGAGGTGTTTATACCATGAAAGTTTCACTCTTGTGAACGGATTAATGCCAATTATAAAAGGACTTGGGGCTGCAAGTTCAATCTCTTGCTCTCTCTTACCCACTCTTTGCCCTTCCACCATGGGATGATGTACCAAAAAGGCCCTCATTAGGTTCTGGCCCCTTGAACTTTGACTTCTCAGCCCCCAACACCAGGAGTCTATAAATTTCTGTTCATTTTAAACTACCCAGTCTTAGGAATTCTGTTATAGCACCATAAAATGAACTAAAAAAGCATGTAAGTATACAGTTTCTGAATAAACCATACTATGCCAGTTGTCTTGAAATGCAGATTTCTGAATCTCATCTCTAGAATCTATGTTTTAGTGGGTCTGCTGTGGCAGACTAGAGTAAGCAATCACATCAGGTTTCCTGAAATTACCAATTTTGCACTAAAAGTCTTCTATCTCAGGAAAACCTTTAGTTTCAGATAAAACAGGCCTATTGTTCACACTAGGTAGGGCATGAGAGTCTGAATTTTCTAACAAGTTCTCAGGTGATGATTAGTACTGCTGGTCCAGAGACCACATTTTGAAAGGCACTGCTTTATGCCAATGGTTCTTATCCTTGGCTATCCACTGGAATCGCACGGCAAGTTAAAAATGTATTTATTCAAATTTAAGTGATCTCAGGTGCAACCTGAATGTTGGCCTTGTTAAAAGCTCCTCAGGTGATACTAGGGTGTGGCCAAAGTAAAGAGCCCCTTCTCTAGAAATTATTCAATAACACTAAGAAAGGAATCCTCCCCAGCACGTTTTACAAAGCTAATATCTTGGTACCAAAGCTAGAAAAGGACTCAATGAAAAAAGAAAACTACAAACCAAAATTCCTTATGAATATACATGCAAAAATTCTCAATAAAAACGTAGCAAACCAAATTTAGCTACACATAAAAAAAAAAATTTACCATAACCAAGTGTGCTTCATCCCAGAGATGCAAGGATGGTTCAACACACACATATCTATAAATGTAACTCACCACATAAATAGAAGTAAAAACAAAGACCATATGATCTTCTCAATAGAAGCAGAAAAAGCATTTGACAAAATTCAGCACACTTTTATCATAAGAATTCTTAACGAGATAGGTATAAATAGGACTTACCTACAAATTACAAAAGCCATATATGGCAAATCCACAGCCAGCATTGTACTGAACAGGGAAAAACTGAAAGCATTCATGCACAGAACTGAAACCAGAAAAGTTTCCCACTATCTCCACTTCTATTCAACATAGGGCTAGAAATCCTAGCCAGTGCAATCAGGTAAGAGAAGGTTATCCAGGATATCAAAATGAGAGAGAAGAAGTCAAACTATCGCTCTTAGCTGATGATATGATCTTATATTTAGAAAACCCCAAAGATTCTGCCAAGGTACTCTTGGGATTGATAAATAAGGTACTCTTGGGAGTGATAAGTCCCAGATCATAAAATCATGGTACAAATCAATAGCATTCATATATGCCAACAAGAGTCAAGCTGAGAATCAAATTTAAGACTCAATAACCTTCACAATAGCAACAAAGAAAATAAAATACACAGGGATATATTTAACTAAGAAGGGGAAAGACCTCAACAGGGAGAAATACAAAACACTGAAGGAGGAAACAGCAGAGGATATAAACAGTTGGAGAAATATATCATGTTAATGGATCAGCAGAATCAACATTGTTAAAAAATATAAACTACCCAAAGTGGTCTGCAGATTTAATGAAATCTCTATAAAAATAGGGTGGCACCTGTGGCTCAAAGGAGTAGGGCACCGGTCCCATATGCTGGAGGTGGTGGGTTCAAACCCAGACCTAGCCAAAAACTGCAAAAAAAAAAAAAAAAAAAAAAAAAAAATCAAAAAAAATTTTCACACCTCTAGGAAAAAATAATTGTATGCTTAATATTGACACAGAAAACACCCCATAT
>CAUYPK010110531.1:0-29084 GCA_963574355.1 Loris lydekkerianus | reverse complement strand
CCCACCAGATGCTCCCCATCCTCCCACATATCACTGTCTCCTCCTTCCTCTCTCCTCTCCCACGGTAGACTATATTTGTAGATGTGGAGAGAAGGGAACACTTTTACACTGCTGGTGAGACTGCAAACTAATACAACCTTTTCAGAAGGAAGTATGGAGAACTCTCAAAGCACTCAAGCTAGACCTCCCCTTGGATCCCGCAATCCTATTACTGGGCATCTACCCAGAAGGAAAAAAATCCTTTTACCATAAAGACAGTTGCACTAGACTATTTATTGCAGCTCAATTTAGAATTGCTAAAATGTGGAAATAGCCTAAATGCCCATCAACCCAGGAATGGAGTAACAAGCTGTGGTATATGTATACCATGGAATACTATTCAGCCATTAAAAAAGATGGAAACTGTACAGCACTTGTATTAACCTGGATGGAAGTGGAACACATTCTTCTTAGTAAAGCATGGTAAGAATGGAGAAGCAAGAATCGCATGGACTCAACTCTGATATAAGGACAATTAATGACCCAGTACACGGTGGGGGTTGGGGGAAGGGGGAACAAAGGGAGGGAAGGAGGGAAGGGGATGGGGGCCATGGTGTGTGACACACCTTTTGGGGACCAGGACACAATTATAAGAGGGTCTTTACCTAAAAAATGCAATGAGTGTAATCTGGTTCTTTGTACCTTCAATGAATCCCCAACAATAAAAAATAAATAAATAAAGGAGAAATCAGCGCTATCTGTGAAAAAAAAGAAAAAAGAAGAAGAAGATCAGTTTACCTGGAGGGTGTTGATGAGGAGGAAGTGGCTTGAAAGGAAGGAAGAGATCTATGCAGGAATCATACCACCAGTGGGCTGGGGTTTGTCAAAGGGAAAAGATGACTTTGAAATATGATAGCCCAGCAATGGATATAAACAAGATGCTAGAGAAATCATTTAACTTCTGCGTGGAGAATCAATGGAACAGATGACAGAAGATGGGAAATCAATTCCCACCAGCTTCATCTGGGAGAAAGATTCTCAGGGCTGGTGAAGCGGGAACCCTGAGAATGTGAGCAGGTGGACTAGTTAGGGTAGTTAAGGTAGTTATCAGTTGACTGAGGGTAGACATGGACTTCCCTAAGGTCATACCTTGCATCAGGTACAATCGGCAGCCCAACTACAAGTCTTCTAAATAAAAAGCTGATGCTGTTTTCAATATCTTAAGGCTGCCTGTCTGCCAGCCCGGGAATATGAAAGTGTGAAAAGTGACGAACAGCCTCATGCTACGGCACATTCCAACCAAGAATCAGAGATGTTCAAATTCAGGGCACTCAGCAAATGCCATGGGGTTATTGTCACATCCTCTGACCCCATTTGCAGAAAGGAAACGAGTGTAGAGGATGCCGTAGCTTCTTTTTTCTGGGCATATTGAGACCACTCGGGAGACTAGAAGATGCCAGAGGAGCTACTTTCATGAAGGACGTCTCAGTCTTGCAGCTATACACTTTGCCACCTCTTGGCACAAGGTCAACAATATGTTGAGCAAGTTCCCAACCCCAGGTTTCAAGAACCTCTGGAAATTGTTCAATTAGAAGTGTAAGATCATAGAATTAATTTCCACTGCCGCATTGTGAAGAGACAAACACTGGGAGCTGTCAGTGTATTTTGACAATTCTAACATGGCTGGGCTGTAGTAAAAATGTAATTATGTGAGGTCTTTTTAAAATGCCATTCCAAATTATTTCACCTCTGACTCCCTCCCTCTCCCGTATCCACTTCCTTTCTGACTCCTGGCTTTCTGGAACTCCTCACAGCGTGGCTTTCTTCACAGAGCAGTTCTCTCTTGCTATTTATCTTCACTTTCAAATTTCAGTGTCCTCAGCACATCTGCTAGCAGTTCAGACTTAGAACGGAAACGGCCGTTGTCTCATTTTGGGGTCTTTGTATTGGGCGCAGGGCAACTTTGTTTTCTCCAACCATCACTGGAACAAGTCATCTAATGGAGAATTTGCCCAAAAGGCCAACTATATGAACAAAGCTCTCCCTTGAAATTCGGATTCAGCAATGATGACAATTCTCTCTCTAGCATACTACCAAATTGTGAAGTATGTCCATAATAGAATTACTGGGTTTTTAATAATAACGAATTTACTAACTCAGAGGAATTAATGGTAGGATTCTTGCTGTATTTGAAGAGAAAGTCTACCCAAATAGTTCACTTGTTATATCTGTATTTCTATATGCATATAAGGCCACCTCTGATTTAAACACACACACCAGGTTTACAAGCCTTGCAAGAATGTAGTCAGTGTGTGCGTGTATGAATGGCCTGTGGGTGTCCAGACACTGACCATTAGAAAAGTAGGCTTCCTTCTAGCTTTAGGAGAAAACCAAAATTTAGTGAAGACAAGATCCAGTCCTCAAGAAGACAAGCTAGATAAACATCTAGTTACATAGACAGACACACTTAAATGTAGGCAATCACTAATGTAGGGATGTCTGGAGATTGTGAACATGTTATTGAGTTTGATGAAAGATAGGAGATATATCCAGTTTAGGGCCTGATTACTGATGTGTCAAGAAATTAGAAATATAACAACATGTCTAGTGCACTTTGGAAACAAGAAACAGGGTCTGTATATATTAAACAGGTTACTTAGCATTAAACAACGTGGTTCTTTTTTTTTGAGGGAAAGAAAGGTTCGACTGGGAAATTTAAATGCACATTTTTAAAAGTAAATTTTCCTAATGCATGTGTGTTTATGTTTTAGGACACCGAGAATAAAGCTTGACATCCTATAATGAAAAAGGAAACAAACCAGAAGCTCTGGTGACAACATCCTCACCAACCCATCAAGACGGAACCTGGCTTTCTGTATGTTTAAGATACCTTAGTTTATACACAGCAGAACCTCTGTAAGGTGACCACCCAAGGGCCTGTAACAAACTGGTCAACATATGGAGGTGGTCAACAGAAGGAACTAGGCCTGCTGCACCCATATGTATGTGGTGCATGTCTGGTCAATGAAAATTAGGTCAACGTAAGAGGGTGGTCAGTGGAGGGAGGTGGTCAACTACGGAGGTTCTACTGGATTCATTAATCGAACGTATGGCCAACAGCAGTATAACTCATGCCTGGATGGCACTTAGCTTACAGACGTATTTCCTTCTTAAGACACATCACACAGCCTTCTTGAGACAGGATTTCCACACTATGGTTGAAATGGTTCAGGGACCATTTTAAACAGTGAAATCTCCCACACATGCATACATGCACACACAAAAATCTGACAGAAATGCAAAAAAGAAGTGCTACATCGAAGGCAAAAAGGACACCCGTTACTAGTAAGAGAGTGAAACCAGCAGGAAGACTGTCACCGTGTCAGCCCTGGCTGGGAAAGTGTGTGCTGAGAAATTCACACCTTTCCCCTTCCTTTGCACGGCTCGGATGATGCAAAAGCTCCACACGTAACGATTTTGAGATCACAAACGTATTTTAGCAAGTAGCAAATGGAATTCTCAAATAATAAGGTTCGGTTGTAGGTGAAAAATCTCTGGTCACACATTGAACATCATACAACCAACAAGAAAGGACACAAAAGGACCAGCTTATTTCCTGGAGGCAGTTTGCAGCCTGCAAGGCAGAGAGAGAGCCCAAACAGAGCTGGGTTGGTAAGTTGAGGAGACTGAGTTCAGTTTGGAGAAAATGATGCAGCTAGAAATTATAAGACAGAGAGCCAGAGAATGGAATGGGGGAGAGACAGAGAGAAAGGGATAAAGAATGCAAACATGTTCCAGAGGCCTGCGGAGGAACCCCCTGAGTCTTTGGCTTAGGACTGACCTAAGCAGATGTGGTAAGAGTCCCTATAAAGTCAGAAAGAGCATCCAGATAGAGCTGACCACACAGTTCTTAAACCTAACTCCGTCATGGAAATAGTTTGTGTTTCCTCAGCCAAAGTAAAGAAACTTTGTAAAACCCCCCCAGCATTAGGCAGAGTTCTCCAAAGGGTACAGCCATCCCAGTGGGCAAAGCCAGCCCAGCAGCAGAGACTGCTGTGTGCCCGCCTTTCTGAAGCTAAAAAAGCAAGCTTTGACAGGATCAAGCAAATCTGCAAATAAAAGCATGCCACTACAAAATCCAACACTTCTTAGTGAGATGAACCACAATCCGACATTCAACACATAAAATGTACCACTTCTTATAATCAGGAGGAATTTACCAGGAAAGAAACAGAAAACACAAGACTCCTAACAGAGGAAAAATCAATGGGTAGAAACAAACACAAAGGCAGAGAAAGTGAAACTTCAAGTTCTAAAATAGATACCAAAGATAGTATGAATATGCTGAAGAAAATGTATTCATGATCTATAGATGACTTAATAAGAAAAAGAAAACAAGAACATAAAGGAGTATATAAACATAATAATAAACGAAGAAATTAAAATTATAAAAATGATTCCAGTGGAATTATCAGAGATGACAATTCAAAATTCAATAGACATTTGTAGGAGAAATAGACAAATAGAGCTTTCAATACTCTTTTCTCAGTAACTGATAAAAGAAGTAGACAAGTAGGCAAAATATCTGTAGGGGTCTAGGCCTAGAACTATTAAGGATATTGAACTCAGAGTTAAAAAAATATATTCCACAAAGAAATTTCCAAGCCCACAAACCTGGTGAATTCTATAAAATATTTAAGAAAAAAAGATATACTAGTTCTAAAGACAATCTTTCAGAAACTAGATATGGAGAGAGCATGTCCCAATTTGTTTAATGTGATTAGCCTTACCCCAGTAGGAAAATCGGAAGGAAAACAAGAAGAAAGAAAACTGGGGACCAGTAATCTTTAACACAGAAATACCAAAATGTATTTTAAAAGTTAACAAAATAAATGCACCAAGATACAAAATAAATAACACAACATGACTAAGGAGGCTTTATAAGAGGAGTATAAGGTTAGTTTAATATTCAAAAATAAAATATTGTAATTCACTATATTAAGAGAATAAAAATTAATACCATAGAATTATCTCATTAGTGGCATAAAAGCATTTGAGAAAATTCCAACATGTGTCTGTGATTAAAAGTTCTTAGTAAAAATGTGAGTAGAAAAGAACTTACTTAAACTGAAAAGTGGTATCTGCATAAAAATACTCAGCTAATATCATACACAATAGTGAAATACCGAATGCTTCTATCTCTATAACTGAGAACAAAGTACTGTGTCTATTCCTATTTTCTCTGTTTGCATTTATGCTGAAAAGGCCAAGGCAGGGCAATAGAGCCATAAAAAATAAACTAAAAGCATACAGGTGAAAAAGAAAGAACTTCTTTATTGGCCAACAACATCATTGTCTACCCAGAATACATAAGGAATCTGCAAATCAACTATTAAGACTAACAAAGTTAGCTGACCAACGTCATGAGATACAAAAATTAATTTATTTCCATCAGCTAGGAAAAAAAAAACTCAAGTAAATGATAACAACTTAAAATAACATCACAAATTAAATTCTTGGGATCAATTACTGATTCATTATTCAAATGAAGTATTAAATATGAAGATAATTTAAGTATAGTAAAACACATTTGGCATTATGTATATATTTGGGGGGACTCTGCCATTTTGCAAAGATCTGTCCTTCTTCTGTAGATATTATTTAAACCAGCTTTCTCCCTGGCAAATTAATTTTAAGCACAACTTAGGTAGGTGGGAATTTCAAAGTCAGCCACTTTGGGGGTTTCCGCTTTGCATGCATATATTTGTTTAAAATCCAGGTGTGCAAAGTGGAGAAGAGGCTTGAAAAAAGAACCCTTTGTTACCTGGGACATAGGGATCACTTCTACTGGGTCTCTGTCCGAGCCTGCCAGGCCCAGCACCTCTGCTCCTGTGTGCCACTGGCCACTGGAATGCTTGCTGAGGCTGTTTGTTCAGGTGCCTTGGCGTGACCCTCAGTGATTCATGTGGCCACACCCTGAGGAGCAGCGAGTAAGCACGTAACTTGGAAACACAAGTCTCCAACACTCGAGGAAACTGCAGACATTGTCTCTCATCTTGGGGTTGGAAAATGTCATTTTTTCCCCCTGCTGTCACTTCCTGTCCTTCAAAATCACTCCCTCCTTTCCACTCTCAAATACTTAATATAATCCTGCTATGCTTTCAGAGCAAGATGAGAGATTGTCTCCAATAAACACTTTTTATGTCCTGTAGATGTGTAAAGAGGCTGAGGAATCAAAGATCCCAAAAATGTTCTTGGAATAGAAGAAATCAAAATAAAGAAAAAAAAAAAACAAACAAAACATGAATAGCTTTATTCCTAATTCTATAGGAATGAAAAGAAAGTAAACATTAACATCTCCATAAATTTCCCTTCCATATTCTCATAGTTTTCTATTTTTGACTTCAATTAAATAACTTATTGGATCTGAAATCTTGGGGCTGGGTCCCAGTACATTTCTCTGAAGTCTTCTCACCACAGAATTCCTAAATTAAGTATTCCTTACCCTCCCCCCATGAATTGTATATTTTAAGTTAAATAAATTATTTTGATTTTGTAACATTGCGAAGCCAAGTATGCAGAGATTAGAAGGTTCTTGAAAAAATTAAAAGTATTTTAAGATATATTTGGTTAACAGAATAACTTCAGTTTCCCTTCCAAACTTGGCTTTTGCTTATTCTTCACAAACCACTGTGCTTAAATTATATGCTGTTCATAATAGACACAGATAGAACGGATGGTCAGTCACAGATGACAAAAAACAGATTTGCCCAAACAACTTATTACATTCAAGACATTTTTCTCTGTTTATGATGAACAGAAACTTGGGCTTCATGTGACTATTTCTGAGTTTTCCATATATTGACATTGGTTTTACAAAATAGAAATATTTTTAAGGTTAGTGACAGCAGTGGTAATGCAATATAATTTGATTTTACATGGCATACTTAGGAGCTAAATTATAGTAACTCTACTTCAATTTGTGGGGTACCAGAAAGCTATGTGGAACTTTCCAAATCAAACCAATAGACCAAATCCTGCCAAAAGATCTTGGCTATCCTCAATGCAGCAAAAAATCTCCAGCGCACGATTCATCCATGGGGTAGCACTTATAATGAGATGTGTCAAATTCCAGCAATGAACACAAATAGAAGAAAACTTACGCCATGATTAGATGACAGTGGTTTGCATTTCTGCCTATAAATTTTTATGGCTCATATACAAAGTGGCAATATGGTATTCCAGAAATGGGATATGAGTGGCGCGTTGAAATAGCCGAGTGCTGAACTGGCCCACCCATCAGTTAGCTGTGGACTTTGCACATCTCTGCACTCTGCGTGGCCTTGTTCATCTCATCTGCAGAAGTGGAGAGTGGGACTGAATAGTTTTTAAACTCCCTTTCAATGCTAAAGCTCCAAGAGACAACATGATCAGTGATTTCATTTAGGCAATTACTATCTTTTCCTTAGTATAACAAGTTCACCCCTAGAAAGAAAATAATGTATTATATCTTTCTCTTTAAATGTGTGGTTCTTAAGAAGTATGGTTGTTACAGGTTAGAGGTTGGGATTGCCTATGTAATAGGGATAATAAACATGACCAGCTACGTTTAATTTAATCCTCAGAACCACTCTCTGAAGTAGGCATTACTACTACTACTACAATTTTACAGACAAACAGAAATAATAAAGTTTCCAGTTAAAAAGTAAACAACAGAATGCTTTATTTGTATTACTTTGGAACCCCCCATTCTCCTCCTGCCGCCCCCCACCCCAGACTTGTCTCTCTTCCACACAGCTTTTAACAGACAAAACCGTTCCTTGGATCCCATAAACTCAGATGGAGGAGTACTTGGATCTTGGATAAAGTGATTGAAGTTCAGAAGGTAGATGAAGAGTGTTGGTAGATCTGGGAGGATTTCAGATCCTGGCTATAAATCAACTCTGCTATAAGGATCCCACACAAAAGGAAAGAGGAAGACCAGGGCAGGAAACACCAGCGATTACCTGGGGACAGAAGGGGAATGTGGAGGTAGGTGGTCATCTTCAGCACCAACATCTGCTTCCCTTCAGCTCCCAGGAAGAGCACTGTACGTCCCTGCCCTATAGGCGCCAGACATGGTTATAACTATGAACGATGAAATGGGTGGCAGAAACGGTAGGCCACTTTGTTTTTTGCTGGACTTTTTATCCTCTGCCACTGTGACTGGCACCCTTCAGAGAGTCTGCCCTGGTTGTGGGGCTATCAGACCACAGCGAGGCAACACAATAAACATACAGCATAACAGAAACAAGTCTTCCTGCTTGTAATCCACTGAGATATCAGCACATTAAGGGGAATAAGAAGGTGGGCCCTGAAAGGTAAAGGCTGAACAAGGAGAATGCTGAGCCACCACAGTCTAAATCAGAGCAGGGGGAGAGAAGTCAACAGCGGCAAACCCTGAAAGAGGTACAGTTAGCAGACAATGGCAGTCCTTTCAATCTGATTGAAAGCACTTCCAATGGAAGAGGAGGGACTATGGCCAGACTGCAGTAGCTGGTGTCAGTGCGAATGCAAGGAAGTGAAAATAGTAATGCAGACAACCATCTTATTTTTTATTTTTTTTCTAATTAAAGGAATAAAAGAGATAGGAAGAGAGAAAGAGAGTTGAGCAATACTGGATTGCACCTGGGAAGAGGCAGGGCATCCCTTATTTACTGAGCCAGCTCTCTAAGGAGTTGGGGGCAATCTGGGGTATGACATGCGAGCCTGAAAAATGATGGGGTTCCTGTGTCCACGGGCAGTGCATAATGAACCTTTTTTTTTTTTTTTTAGAGACAGAGTCTCACTTTATCACCCTCGGTAGAGTGCCATAGCATCACAGCTCATAGCAACGTCCAAGCACACACTCCAGTGAGTTATGTTATTTCACGAAGGCTCCCTTATATCTGGGTTATGCCCTCACATGTGTACACAGATGTAGACTACAAGGTAATGAATATGTTAGGGTATCTAAACACAGCATAACCTCTGCAAGTTGACCACCCAAGGGACTATAACAAACTGGTCGACATATGGAGGTGGTCCACATAAGGAACTGGGCCGACTCTGTTTACATGTACATATGATGCATGTCTGGTCTATGAAAACTAGGCCAACTTAAGGCGGTGGTCAGTGCCTAGGAAGGGGTCAACTATGCAGGTTCTATTGTATTTGCTTTTCTTTGATATCTGAATCATAATTGAGTCCAAAAGCATCTTAAATGAGCTATAAGCCACTACCCAAGCTAGCTTGG
This sequence comes from Loris lydekkerianus, assembly GCA_963574355.1. Classification (NCBI taxonomy): domain Eukaryota; kingdom Metazoa; phylum Chordata; class Mammalia; order Primates; family Lorisidae; genus Loris; species Loris lydekkerianus. The sequence goes on along the minus strand of CAUYPK010110531.1, from coordinate 19,831 downwards.
GGTTTGAATCCATACTTCAATTCTTAGTACCTTGTGCCCCAGGTGAAGTGACTAAACCTCCTTGAACTTCTATTTATTTATTACCTAACCTCAACCAAGACACACACACAAAACACACACACAAATATATATATACATTATATTTATATAACCCAATTTTTATTTAAATCTTATTAAAATATGTTCATAATTTTCCATTAAAAGTCTACATTTCTTTGAAATCATTTGATCATTTTTTCTAGGAGGTAGAAAACAGGGAAAGAAACTTGATAAAAAGGCAAATTTTTTACTGGACAAAGGCAATAATCAGGACTGAAGCTGCAAAACCTAACATCAGTTCACATGGAGAGGATTAAATGGAGAGGTCAGGTTTTTGTTTTTTTTTCCTTAATTAAAATCCTAGATAAAAATAAGATAAAAAATTGTTCCTCTAATAGGAATCACACTAGCTTTCTCCTAATTATCATCGATTTAATCCCCCCAGTAGTAATAATGCCTACATTTTATGGCATTCTTCCTTTTCCTAAATGGTACTTATGATTAATAGTAAACAAACAGGGTGGCCATAAATTTCGTGTGCAATTTAAGGTAATTTTGAGCTGAGGTGAACATTTCAATTCTTGGAATACATGAAATCAAAGATGAAAAGTATCATAACTTCATAAATTTGCCAAATGTCTATGATACTAGGGATGGAGTTAGTAGAGTTTATCTTAACTGTTAAGAACAGAAACTGACAAAACTCTAAAATATTTTGTCGCAATACTCCAAAGATTATTATTAAATCTGGACTTTCACAATAACCTCCAACATGTATTTTTCACACTACATAAATCATGAAACCATGATGATAATTCTAATGGGTGGAGGAGACTTTAGAAGTCATTCAGTCCCTTGCATACAAGGTTACCGAGGCTCAGAAAGAGTAAAAGACTCACCCAAGGTCACACTGCTTAGAAAAAACTATTACTAATATCAAGTATGAAATAAATGACAAACAATAGTTTTCCTATTATTATAGTCTCTTAATGGTTAGCCCTGAGTGGGCTGTATTCATAGCTCAGCTGTGGTTTTCAATTACAGCTTGTTCAGTTCTCCTTTTGCTTCCCCTAAGAGTCCCTTGAGCTTAAGAGTTGATTAAGACTCATATTAACGATGATGCTTTTTTTGTTCTGAGCTACTACCTCCTTCCTTCAGGCACAAGTCTCTCCGGGATGCCGCAGGATACTGTGTATATATATTCCTGACGTGTTGAGAATGGGGCTCTTTATTTTACCCAGTATTCATGAGATCGTCCTTGACAGATGATTATTTTAAGAAAATAAACAGAGCATATGACTTATGGCACAAGAACCAAACACTCGTGTAACTAACCTTACCCAGCAGCACACAAAGCACAGAGGAAGCAAACTAGAGGGTGTGCAGGTGGGGCTGGGTCACCATGAGCGAGTATCAAGGTGCTCTCAGAAAGGTCCGAGGAATTATTAATGCCGGTATGCCTTCTGCTCCTACCAGTTTCTGCAAGCAAAAGTTTTATTAATAAAACATTTTAAACACATTTGCTCTCCTATATAAATCCTTCCAAAAAGTGAATTCCAATTACAAAGAACTATTTTATTTTTTTCTTAAACATTATAAAGCATAGCCAGCATAGAAATGGGAGGTGACAAGATGGCATTTGATCTGAGTCCATCCTCTGTAAAGAAAACCGTCCAGAAAGAAGGTATTGAAGGTGTGTGTGTGCGCGTCCTTTGTTACTTAGAGTATGTTTCACTCCAAATGAAATGAAACACTAAGGCTCATACTGCCGGAGTGTCCCTCACAGAAGGCCAATTAGCATCGGTGCCCAGTGGCAGCCCAGCTGAAGCGCCGTCTACAGGTGCTCACCCGTTACACACAGCGGGAAGTTGTATTGCTCTAAAACCACAAGCCACTGCTTTGATGGTTCAGGAGACCTTGGCCTTTTAAACGTATAAACAACCTTTCTTTTCTAATCTGGGCCATTAGAGGGAAATGCTGTGAAAGCCTGTATTCTGAAATAACCAGGTTTGCTCCGAGTCATGACAGTTTTCAATCTTGCTGCCAGTCACAGAAGAATAGCATTCCACTAAAAATAACATGGGTGCAGGGATGTGCCTTGGGCACCCACTGAGGCCTAAAGGGTTTCAGATTAATTTGAAGCCAAGCAAAGGTGAATTTTTCTCTCTGCTTTGGCCCTTTTGTGGGTGTTGTAATCATGGGCAAAATGCTTCTGCCTAATGAGCACTGGGCACAGAAAGAAAAGAAACTGTAGTCAAGACCAAAACACTCATCACGCAACTCTAGGCCTTTCTTTTCTAAATTATAATAAGCATTTATTGATTCTGTGCTGTTCCTGAGCAATAGTTCTTTCCCGTTTGCACAAAGGACTCATTTGAAATCAAGCACTATAATTAAAATAAATGAATAAATAGATGTAGATCATGTTTCAGCGCTTTGGAAGGTGCTAATAAAATTAAAGACAGCTTACAAGAATCCTATTCTGAATATCCTATGACGGAGAGGCTTCTTATAGTGAGTTAAGTTGTCATTTTCAGACTCACTTTAATGCTTTTTGGGGCAATCCGTTGAGCTAACAGATGGTAATTCAAACATTCAAATAAGCCTTTGAATGTTCTGAAAACCCCTGAAATTGCAGATGCTGAAATCATTTTTCCAAAATTACTGATTTTTTTTTTTTTTTAGATTCTCCTATCACTCTCGGAGGTTCCAGTTCATAACATTTTCCTCTACCAGAGTCTGGGCTTTGTGTATGCTGATAAATGAGGTTTGGAGGGGAAATCACCACCCTATGTTCTTCTAAAAACAGAGGGAAGCATAACCCAAAACCTTTTTTGGTTCATTTGGGGATTAGGAACTGAGGAATGGAGAAGATATAGAACCAGATTCTGCAAAAGAAAATTTCTTCATTTAGGCTAAATATGAACCTTCAGTAGCCCGTCCTCCAGATAAAGGAAAGCCAGCTCTTCCCTGGACACGGCAATGGGAGTGTGAGAGATGGGTCTAGTACATGGGGACAACAAATGTGCAACTCCAGAGCCATCGTGGGTGAATCTACAGAAAACAGTACCCTTTTGCTTAGGTGTGAAGAATAATTAGGTAGAAAGGTATTTTGTAGCTTATTAGAATTGATAACCTCTTTTATGGTCATTTTATCTGTTAGCTCCCTTTTTGGAAGCTTTTTATTTCTCTCCAAAAGGGAAATACCATAAGAACCCAAGACTTCAAAGCAACGAATGTCATATGACTTATGACACTCAATGTACTACTGCTGAGGGTTTGAAATTTTGAGAATATGTTCAAATCAACTAATGATGACTCATAAATTTATGATACAGAACAAAGTTTACCTAAACACTTAGAAAATAAAATGGTCTAATTGTCTTAGAGCTAAACATAAATGTATGTTTGTTTTGATCATGGTTGAAAAACCTTTCAAAAATATGAATAATCTAATGAATATATGGTGCATTGTCTTCATCATCTTTGTATATAGGGAGTTTGGTACAGTACTGCCAAATGATAGGTGCTTTATAGATATTTGATAAGTGAATGAATCTTTCAATAACCAACATTTGTGAAATGCCTTAGAATACATATCTACTTGAATGTGTATTATCTTTCATACATAACAAAAGATTTTGTATCTAATATCTCACTTTTTTTTATATCAGTATTTGTTCTTATAACAACCTCCATAAGTAGAAAGAACAAATTTTACTATTCAATTTTTTTTTTTTTTTCCAGCAGGGAGAATTTATTTTTCCTTTTTTATTGTACCTTTTCTGAATACTACATCCGGTTTCATGAAAATAGAATAATAATGTTTTCCTCAAGCATTTTTTTATAATTAATTTATTTCTATTGTTAAATCATAGCTGTGTATATTAGTGCAATCTTTTGTGTTAGAGTTGATCAACATATAGTCATACAGGTAACAGTTCACATGCATGATTCTCTGTTAGGAAGACATTTGATGTTAGCTTATTTTGTTTGCCTTATTTTCATTTTCTTCCTAAATATGATCAAAGAAAACACAAACCATTTAAATAAAAACCCTCACTATTTTCTCTACCTAGTTAATTTGTAGAGTTTACTGTGCACACCACACACATGCACACCCTACACAAGGTCTGACAATTAACTTCACAAACTCATCCCAGAAAAAGTGCTATGCATCCACCGACGTTAGCACCTAGTCCATCCTTTGAAGCAACTTTGGAACTCCTTTTCTGGAATAGTCATCAAAGCTGTCATCATATTATACTTGATGTCCTGATGTCAGCAAAATGCCTTCATTTACATATTTACTTTACCTCTGGGTAAAGAAGAAAGTCATTGGGGTCCAGACCAGGTGAATAGAGAGGTTGTACCAATATTGTTACTTGTTTACTGGTAAAAACTCCCTCACACCTGGTGCATTGTCATGAATGGTTGGCCAAGATTTTAGGTAAGATATTCCTAAATGTTTCTCTGCCAGTATTTACTCAGTCTGCTTTGTTTCTCACAGCAGCTGACAATTTTGATGCACCATTTGACCAATTTCTACAATAATTTCTTAAGTTCTGATTGTTATTCTCTCTTCATCAGTGACGCTTTCTCTCCCCTTGGAAAAATGCTTAATCCATTTGTACACTACCATTTTCTTCATGGCATTATCCTCATAAACTTGGAGTAACATATCCCTGATTTCACTTCCACTCTTGCCAAGAGATTTAAAGTTTGTAAGGTGTTCTAATCCAAACCCCGACGTTCTTGGCGATGGCACACAAAAACATACAACAATAATGAATACCAGTCAGAAAGACACTGCCACACATCAACATGAACACAGCTGTGAGATGCTAATATACAAGGTTATGAAACTTTACTGAGTTGTCTGTACAGCACTGCCAATGTCAGCACATGGTGGGAAGTTCGCAAACTTAATTGTCAGACTTTGTGCCTACAGTAGTAACTTTTTGGTTTCAGGTCCCCTTAACAGTCACAAGAATGACCAAGGACCACAACAAGCTTGAGATTATGCAGGTTGTATCAAGCAATAATTAAAATATGTATTAGAAATTTAACGAGAATTCTTTAAGCTTACGTTACTAAATGCATTTAAGATTAAGAAATACATTGCATGTTAAAATAAATAACATATTTCATTAAAAATGTCTATTTTTCAAAACTACAAGTAGTGAGAGGTAGATGTTTAAATCTCTTAATGTTTTGCTTCATGGAAGACACCTAAGTCCCCATATCTGGGCCTGTGTGCAATCTGTTGTCATACATTCTTTTGTTTTGAAACACACGAAGAAAATCCAGCTTTATATGTATATGTGGTTTTAAAAAGGAGGAACATTTTAATGGCCTATTAAAAAATCTTTATGGAAAGTCTTCTTTGAAACTGTACCAAAACTTAACAAATGGTAGTTTTTCAAATGTTAATTGCAAAGTGGGACTGAAACCCTTTCAATTAGCTTCTTTCCTCTCTTAACATTAAAATCCATTGGTCTGTCTTACACTTTGAAGGAATCTTTTAACTCACAAATTATTTTGTAACATCATGCATTGGTAATTTGGAAAAGATTGTTTTTCTAAGCTATATAGATCTTCCAAATGTTGACATATTTTACCATTTAACATTAGAAAATTACAGTTATTAATATTGCCACTGATCTCATCAGAATAGTCTTTAAGTATTAGAAAACTGTGAAGCAGCAGATAAAAATTTTCCAAAATTCTGATTTTCACTTGGAGGCTCTAAGTTTGTCATTGGCCAAAACTACTGTCAGTTGTTTTTCTTCTTCTTCTTTTTTTGAGACAGAATCTCACTTTGTCACCCTTGGTAGAGTGCTGTAGTGTCATAGCTCACAGCAACCTCAAACTCTTGGACTCAAGCAATCCTCTTGCCTCAGCCATCCTCATAGCTAGGACCACAGGCACCTGCCACAACATCTGGCTATTTTTTTAGAGACTGGGTCTCACTCTTGCTCAGGTGGGTCTGGGACCCTGCACTCAGAGGATCCACCTGTCTGGGTCTCCCAGAGTGCTAGGATTACAGACATGTGCCACCACACCTGGCCTTAGTTGTTTTTCTTAAAGTAACAAGCTTGGTTTTTGACCCCAAAAAGTATCTATGAAATCCTGAAATTGGAATAAATAACCATGGTTTCTCTAGCAGTCCTTTTTTTTTTTTTTTTTAGAAGTAACATGGTGTTCCAGCTTAAAATTAAAAAATGACTAGTTCACTAACAATGCATTCAAATGCTTTTCCTGGAGAAAAACTATCATTCTGCTGTTTGAAGTGTAACAGATGATTATCATTTAACCACAGACAATATTACAAAGATGTGTACCCAAGGGTTGAGATTTAATAAGATGCATAATTTGTATCACTTTTTCAAGGACATTCTTAGGAAGAAACTGGCCTTTTACCCTCTGTGAGTATGTGATGGTGAAAATGCAGAGAATTTTATAGCAGTTTGTTGCTGCTGCCCTGATTCACGCTTGCGGTGCTGGCACAGTTATACATCCCTACCCCACACATAGCTTTTGCATCACCCTTTCAAATGCCACCAGAATGAAAATGACAAAGGCAGAGTTTATATTATGAGGAAGATGATTTTGACCTGATGGAACCACTGAAAAGGATTCTCCAAACCACGTTTACAGAAACCATTGGTCTGCAAACATTTAAAAGGTCCCTGTGAAGGTAATATAATATTGATTGAAAGAATTTGGAATAATCATGAGCTGCATTTGAATCCCAGAAGTATTCTAACCAATTGGGTAATATGCATTAGATTTCTTAAAAATCCTGGGACTTAGTTCTTTCTCCTGTCAAACCAAATCACAAAGGTAACCATTGGAAGTACTCAGCCTATAGGCCAAAGTCCTTCCACCATTTTTATTTTTTAGAGACATTGATTCAATTTGGGTTTATTGTGAGTGCTTATAATTCTCAACACAGTGCAGTTCACAAATATAAATGTATATTTTGATGCTAAATAGTTAAAAGACGGAGAAAAAAATATGAGGCTTTATATTCTTCAGTGTTGTGTTGTCCAATACACAATACAGTAGTTACCCATTACTTGTGGATATTGAACAATGGAAATATGCTTAGTTTTTGAGGTGTGCTTTACCGGAGAACTTCACAGTTCATTATGAGACTGTGTGGCTCTCTACCATCCTTTCATTTCAACTTGAGAGACTCCTCCTATTAGCATTTCTTGTAGAGCAGACCCAATGGTATTAAATTCCCTTAGTTTGGACTATCTAGGAAAGTCTTTGTCCTTTGTTTTTGAAGGACAGTTTGACTAAAGGCAGTATCTCAAACTGACTTTTCTTTTTCTTTCCATATTTTTTAATCTGTCATATACTCCGTCTGGCTTATAGAGTTTCTACTGAAAAATTCATTGGTAATCTTATGGAAGTCCACGTGTAGATAATGAATTGCTTTTACCTTGATGCTTTCAAGATTGTCGGTCTCTTTGTCTTTGACCTTAGGAAGTTTAATCATACTGTTTATTGATATGGTTCTTTTTGAATTTATCCTAGTTGAGCTGTTTTTAGCTTCTTAAATCTGTATGTCTAATTCTTTCCTCAGATTTTAGAAGCGTGGAGTCATTATTTCCTTAAATAAGTTCTGTGTGTCCTTTCACTCTAGTATCTTGTTCTGAAATTCCCATAAGATATATATTGTTTCATAAATCCCTTCGATTGTCTTTGTTTTTCTTCACTCTTTTCTTCTTTTTGTTTCTCTAATTCAGTGATTTCATATGACCTGTCATCAACTTTGCTGATTCTTCTGTCTGGTCAAGTCTGCAGTTGAATCCCTCTAATAAGTTTTTCCAGTCAGCTATTGTCTTTCAACTTCAGAATTTGTGTTTGATTCCTTTTATTATATTTATAGTTTCCATCTTCCTTGTTGATACTCTCATCTTGTGCATGCATTATTTTCCCAATTTCATTTAATTATCTGTGCTCTTTTTTACCTAAATTGAATGTCACAAGACAGCTGTTTTAAATTCTTTGTCAGGCAGCTCATAGAACTGTGTTTCTTTTGGGTCATTTTCTAGAGTTTTATTTTGTACCATTGATTGGGCCCCATTTCCCTGTTTCTTTTTATATAATCCTATGCTTTAAGAAATAAACAACCTCTCCTTGTCTTTGTGCATTTGCTTCACATAGGAAAATACCTTTACCAATCAGTGCTACTAGAGGTTCCAAGACTTCTCAAACCTTGTCTTGTAACCCCAGCAGTCTGCTTGCAGAATGGCAACCCTAACACACTGTGTGCTGACCTCTGTTTTCAGCAGCTTCCAAACTCTGATGCTGGTCCTCTCAGTAGTACAAGTCAGGCAACACTGAAGGCTGTCCTTCAGATAAGCCAGAGCATTGGGTACATGCTCCATACTTTTATATTATTCCCTGGATATAAAGTTTCCTCTAGGTTACTCTGTACTCTGTCATGTAGAGGGAGGGGTATACACAAGGATTCCAAACACCATGAATTTTGCTACTCCTTTCACTGAAATACCTTCTTGGTTTTATAATAGCCTGGGTGCTCAAGCTTCTCACTGGTCTCTAGAGTTCTCACAGAGCTATCTAGTTCCTTCCTGCTAGGGAAGGAGGGACTGCAGCGTCCTAGTCCACCATCATGCTGACATCATCACCTCCACTGCTTATTTTTGTAAATCAAGTTTTATTGCAATACAGCCATATTCATTCATTTATGTATTGCAGTGGCAGAGTCATGTCACTGTAATAAGAACATGCCTGAAATAATAAATGAATGAAAATACATTGCAAATACTAAATATCTGGCTCTTAACAGAAAAAGTTTGCAATGCATGACAAATAAAGTAGACTCTGTGGCTCATTCAAAGTAATCTTTACCACGCACCATAAAGTCCTCTAATGCCTGGTTTAGTTTACATTTCTGATGATGTTTTTCTTGTTTTCCACTGTCTCTGTTCACTCTTGACCACAAAGGTGCACTTGTTGTTCCTCAAACACTCCAGGCATATTCCTACCTCAGGCCCTTGGCACATGCTACCTGAAATGTCCTTTCCACAAATACCTTTGTGGCTGAGTAGTTCCAATGTCTTCAAATCTTTACTCAAAAGTCATCTTCTCAGTGATTAGCCACCAAATCTAAAATTTCAATTTCCACTCAATATTTCATATCCTTTTCCTCACTTTATTTTTCCCCTTAATATTATTTATTATCTTTCCCACACTGTTTGTTTTTTTTTTTAATTTCTATCTCCCGCAATAGAATTTTAAGCAAGATGTTTATATGTTTTTTATTATGGTAAAAGCATTCTTATATAGAAGATGCTACCAAAAATATTGAAATAATGAATGAATGAATAATGTGAAAAGTATTCATGTTATTAATATTAAAGAGGATAAAACGTTAGGTTATTTGTTACTATATTCTAAAGTTAGATATGCCCTATACATAAAGGGATTCCACTGTAGATGGGAACGCTTAGAGTCCAGCAAAAACACAAATTCAATTTTAAGTACTATTTCATTTTGAAGTAAAAGTATCTATGTATCCCCCCTCACAATTTCACAGAAGTCCCAAATCATGTCTTCACAGCTCTGTGAAATGGGGGAAATGTATTTGGGTTTCTCTTTTCCTTCCCCAATGAAAGAGTAGCTTAACATAAAAGAATAACTTCAGGTCTAACCAAGGGTTGTGAGCTAATTAAACTATTTGGATACTGCCCCCTCTTTTGTTTTTTGCACTTTCTGATGCTGTCTTTGGCATCTGAAATGGTCGGATTTGTTAGGATTTTTGAGAGAGTTTCAACAAAGCCATGTGCATTCGGTCCTTTTTTCTCAAAATATCACAGTGCTCACAGCTGAGCTTCAACTCCACATCCTGTAATCCATTTACCTCAGATCTCAGAGGGCCAACTACGTTGTGTGTGGCTTCTCTTACAACCCAGCCATTAAACTTCAATAGTTTTTTTCATTCTTTCTTAATTACACGGCAAACGTTTAATTTCTCTTTAATTTTTTATGCACCTTGGATTCTGTAGGCACATAGCCACGTCCAAGATGTATCTATCCTCTCTTTTCCTAACAAGAACGTATTTTTTATCAAGGAGAAGAAGTATTCAAAATTGCACTTGGCATTTGGAACACAGCAAAAGGTAGCTGTGGTCCTGTTTTATTGTACAACAATCATGTAAACTCCAGCTGTCAAGTCGTCTGATCAATTCTTCAATAGGAAAAAGGGCTCAGCTAAATCCTGCCCACATGCTGATGTACACCCGCCTAATAACTGTGTTTTTCACTCTTTATGAATTTCATTTACAATTACTCTGGGACTTTCAAGGAATGTCTTGAAAGAAAAGATGTGACTGGAATTGTTGAGTAATTTTATTTTCTGTTTTCAGTGTCGGGCTGTGGAGAAAATACAATCTGTTTTAATTTATACAGAAGCACAGTGATGAAACTCATCTGCCCTTTCTGGAGTAGTTTTCCACCTTAGTCCACAAAGGTCTCTTCTCGCTCTCTTGAATGGTTGTAATACAGATCTGTTAGACAGTCATCTTAAGGCCTCAACAGATCACAGTGGGCAAGTTGACCTAGAAGAGAAAGGCCTCTGGGGATTATAGTTTTATTAAAGAAATTCTCATTAAGTGATAAACAGAAAGACGGAGCTTAAGGAGCATGCTCAAGATTCCCAGCATCCTGCTATATTCTATTCTAGAGTGAGTATTAGAAGCCAGATCTTAAGGATTCCAGTTTAGGTCCAGCTCCTTGGGTGGAACACACACACCTGTGCACACACACTTGCATGTACCCATTACAAAAATATCTACAGTATAGGAAAGAGGTATGAAATGGAAAAGAAATTACTGCTGCTCTGTATTATTGCTATTATTACTGCTGCTATCATTATTAAAATATAAATATTCTGGAAAAAATATTCCTCATATGATCAAAGATTAACAGCATCTGAGAGCAAAGACCTAGTCTTGTTCATTTTTGTATATGCAGGGGCTGCCATCTCTGACTCATGGTAGGTGACGAATAATTGCAAATGGATGGTGAATTTTTAGTGATTAAAGATTTTAAAGAAAAGCAGCTAATTTAGTTGGTATAATTAGGATTCAGTAGGGATGTTTTACTTTTTCCTCATCATAGATTTGTATGCTATGAATAAGGTAATATACTAACAGTTTGGGGGATTTTTATTAATTTCTCAGAAAACAAAATCAGAACATTTTCTATGGATTTGTAGGTTCTAACCCAACCCAGCTATTGCTTTGTCCATTTTTATGATTAATGTGGTTATATGATATTTAGCAATGCCCATTAAACTGAGATCATCAAGAGAGTAAAGCCATCTTTCAACTTATGACAAGATTTAACTCATTTTTCTCTTTAAAGGAAATATGGTGACATTTATGTAAGCACCAAAGTCACATAAATAAAGCTATCAGTAAGAAATTAACACAGTGCAAGAGATTACTTCAGGGAGAGATAAGCAATAGGAAAGATACTAAATATGTATATTATTTGGATACCTTCTTTTGAAGAATTCATCAGAGTAACCACATATTTAAAAACAGTATGATTTAGTTTCATTTGGGTAAAACAACATTAGATCATAAAATCTAACTTGTAAGTCTGACTCCACAAATACCTATCTTCCTATTTTTCATTTAGACTAAAAAGGTTTGGATATAATATTCTTATTCCCAGATATGTCATGCTAGTTATTAAAGTTACTTATGAAATTGCCTTTTGCAATTCCTAGAATTTCTGTAGTCCACATAATCTAAACATTAAAGGTTGTCTAAAGAACTGATTACTGACAGTAAGAAACTCAAATTTTTATGCTGAATTTCAAATGTTAAATTTTGCGTTATCAGTTTGGCTTGTGAGAGTTTTAAATAATACTCTCTGAAGTGCCCCTGAGATATAGGAATTATGAAATCATCAGCTGTTAGTAACTCTTACATGATTTCCAGAGTTTGTCATAATTACATGCTCATTCCTTTATTTCATAATTTATCAAGTTTACCACTGCACAAAACACATCACTTCACGTTAAATTGGCCATGAAGTAGGTTATGTGATAGCATCTCCACAGAGATGGCCTCATCTTTGGATCTTGATTTAAAATAAGCTTAATAAAATTCAAAGTGTCCATTTAAAAAATATTTATCTTTTTTATATCATTAATTGAATATTTTTCTTTGTATGCCATGTTATTTTTATTTCCTTTTATAGTCTTTTTCTAACATTATATTGAATTATATTTATTATTAAGTAGAAATTAATTCTTATATTATAAATATGCTTGTATCCCCTCAAATCAAAGAATAAATAGCTTTTTAATATTAAATTTTTGTGGATCCCCAGAATTCCTCAGCAACACAATTTTTCCAGTATTTTCATCATGCTACAAATTAAAAATATTTACACATTATGCCAATTATAAAGTTTATCTGTTCACAAAACCCAGTCCTAGGATAACAGGCAGAATGTCTCCAAATCCTTTTCAAGGACTTGAACACCGCTAAGAAGAAATAGGTTTGTGAAACAAAGGAATTGTTTTTAATTCATTAATTTGTCAAATAGAATTGAGTCAATCTAACAGAAAATTTAATTTATTTGCAGTAGCATAGTACCAATAATGGTTTGAAAAGTAGAAAAATTAGTTCAGAATTTCCTATTCTGAGAAATTCTATTCAAGCACATCTATTAAGATGACTCATTAAAATTTATTCTATAGTATTTGTAGATGTTCAATATCTTTATAGAAGGGCCGTTTGATTTAGACAATACTTGATGGATTGCTAAGAGTCCATAGATTTAATAAAGATATGCTATACACACTTCCCATTTGAAAAGATCAAACTGAACACAAATGACCACCTTAAGACTAGTTATTATTATGCTGAGATATAAGGATTTATATGCCAAATTACCGTATTATGGTTTAGTCTATCTCCCTCCACATTAACATCTTCTAATAATTTTTCTTCAGGTTTGTTTCAAATTCTTTAAGAAAACTATGAACAATAAATAAACATAGAAAAATAATAAATAAAGCAAAAATGGGAGCAGCAATTACAACAACAGCAAAATATTGATATTGCTCCCCTCCATGAAAAATGAACATGTCCAGGATGTAAGAAAGGCGCAGAGAATGTGCCCAAAGATCCTACATCTCAGAAATAGCCGTTGGAGGTTGTTATACCTGTGACAATAAGGGAAAAAGGATAAAATAAAGTGGCTAGGAGAGTGACACATGCAAAAATAAGAATAAACAAGGTTGGTATGATGACCCACTGTATTTTTAATGTATTAAAGAATACAGTAAAAATTGTAAAACTTTACATATGTACATTTTATATCTTGATTTGTTTGGGCATTTTAAATTTCATTTTGTGTTGAGTTCAGAGCAAGTCAATATTGAAACCAATTTTGAGACTGATCTTGAGCCAGCATTCTTTCAAATCTGCTACTGATTAACAGATATGCAAAATCCAAGTAAAAATTATTTTCAGTGAAAATTGGTTCTACTGCAGCAAATAATTAGTAGCTTCTTTTGCCAGAATAAATAAGTGGGTTACCTCCACAAATACCTTCCTACAGCCCAGTTTGTATTCCCTTAATTCATTTATCATCTTCATTTACAACCACACTTTGTCTCACAGGGTAATGTCAATACTTGAATGACTCTTGTTCTGTTATCTGTCACATATTCACAAAGGCAAGGTGTTGACACAAATAATTAAGAGCTGATTGAACATAATTAATACCAATTGTCCTGTGCTCTCCCCAATTAATATCTTAAATCTTTCATCAATTTTTTAAAAAAGAAAATATTTTAAAAATTTGACTTTTCGTCTTTCTACTGCTCAAAAGCCATAAAGGCATAAAACTCCAAAGATAGGTGATGGGGAAACAGAAAAAAAAAAAAAGTAGTGAGGAAACTGGGTTGGACTTGTATAGATAGAAGGCCTGGATTTTCTATGCTGTGTGTACTCCACACTAAATAAATTAGGTATGAAAATTATCCTTGTCATGGAAAGTTTTACATAGACCAAGAAAAGGCATAACGCCCAGCAAAGAAAGAGAAAAAGAAGGGCTGGGGGATGCTAATAAGGAAAAGATTGATGACTTTGTTTTCCTCTTTGGATATTAAGTGCTTTAACAAGCTACGCTTTGATGACTTAAGAACAACCTCATTAAATATCAATCATATGTTTTTACTTTTCCTTGAAGGCATTTACATTTGAGAATTAGTGGTACTTGGAAAACAAATTTGGGTTTTTCCCAACCCAGCATAGTTAGATAATAAGTAAAAAGATGAAACTAATAATTTAACTTTCTTACCAAGAAAAGGGAGGGAAAAAAGCTCCAATCAAATAAAAGTATTTTTATTTCTTTTCAAATCGTTTTTGTTTCATTTTTTTCTTACTTAATCATTTTTATGATGTTCGCCAGCACAGACAAAATCTATAAGTATAATAGCATTGTATTATTTTTACTGTTGATCACCAAGCAAACTCGTATTTAGGTTTCATATGGTTTTGCAAATATTTCTGAAGTGATTGTTCTAAAATTATTTTAGGCATTTAGAGTTCACTTTGAGAAATTTAAAGAGTTAAAACTAGATTTTTTTTTTTTTTTGGAAATTGACATATAACTAAAACTAAGATTAAGTGCTTATAGGAATTCACAAAGGGAGAGGAAAAATGTGGGGGAAGAAAGTGAAATTTTAAATTCATTTCCCATAAGACGCTATTAGAAAACCAAAGTGTTTTGTTCCACAGACTATTTGCAATTTAAAACTAGACTAAAATGAAAATACAATGCTGTCTAAATAAATAAAAGCACTGAATTGCTGAAAGGTAGAAGTGCTGCAGATATTCATGCAAAGACTTTTCACTTTGGCTCAGGACACCAGTTCACAGATGTGACTCTTGGTAGAACTACATGCTTAGAACAGAATGGAATGTGAATAGAGAGTCTCACTGGTTTGTTAAGCTACAGGCAAACTGCCTGGTGCTCCTGTGCATGCACCACATGAGAAGTGAATTAAACCAACATATTTTCCATTTCTTACCAGGCTTAGAAATAACTTAACTCTTTCTCTCAAGACCCCAATTTGTGTGCTTGCACATACCAACTTTGTTATAATTTCTAGCTTTCTTTTTAAGAAAATTCTGAATGTTTAAGAAAAATATAACCAAAATTTATGTATTCCACCATCTGAGAAAAATTTACCTCTATTTTCTATGTGTCATGAATTAAAATGCTACATTCCAAAAAATGATCAAGAACCCAGTGATTAGTGCTCATACTTGGGAGTCCCATAGTTAAGCACCAGTATCCTCACGTTAATACCAACACTGGCCACCTTGGACAATTTGTTGAATTCCTCAGATTTTCAGTTTATAGGATTGTTCTGAGTAATTAAATTAAATTACCTAAAACATTTAGCCCATTTTCTGGAACACTGTAAGTTAATACATATTAACTATTATTATATAATGAAGGAAATTCCTAAAGAAGCACATCAAGCAACCAGAAACTGTAATACACCAGATACATAGAGCAATAAAGGTCAGGGATCCAAAAATTCAGTTCAATGGCCAATTTCACCTATATCCTATATTGTGAATAAATAGATTTGTTAATGTACTGTCTATATTTGCTTTTCCACTTTAGTAACAGAGTTGAGTAAATGTGACAGAGGCTGGATGACTCCACAAAGACAAAAACATCTACACCTCTTAGAGGATAAATTTGCTGATATATGGTATAGTTCATTATTAATGATCAGAGTCAAAAGCATCTAAATCTTAACTCATGAACGTTGATCACACCAGAGCTATTCTTTCATCTGCTCTCATTTTATACTCTACGTTCATTTCTCAATGTTCCAAGCTCTGGTATGGCCACTAAGTAAGATAATTTTATTTGAGTTATGAACCACTAGGGAACAGATAAGAAAAATAGCGTATGTGCAAATCTCATTATTAATAATAATGCTGATATTGGAAAAAATGGATTATATTTTATTTATATTTAATATTAATTTGTGTTATACTGAATATATTATATTTATGTTATACTGAATATATTATATGAATATATACTATAATAATTTATATTCTACTTATGTTATATGTAGCAGTAGACTTCTCATACTAAGCACCACAATTAGATAAATGTACCATCTGTCTGTCACGAGCAATTGGTCCCAAGACAGATCTCCCCTTATATGGGAGAGGCCCAATCAAATTTAAGCATGGTGGAGCACAGAAGAACTTGTGCTCTAGAAATGCAACGTAACTCCCAAGACTGGAGCAGGGGAGGCAGAGTGGAAAGAGCTATTTATACTTGTTATATCCTTATCCTAAACTTTCCAATAAGGCAACTTACTCCATTCCCATGTAATAAAGTAATTAAATAAGAAGTTAGGAAGGTTATACTAGTTGAGTTTCTTCTACATTAAAATATATATATATTCAATTGGAGTTGGGAAGAAGCAACCCCAGCAATAAGTATCATCAAAATCACTGCAAGAACTTAACAAAAAGATCCAAAATATTCACCACGCTTCCAATTTTTTTAACAATAAATGTTATTTCTAGGTGTCAATAGGGATGAGTACATAAAAATCAGATGTGTTGGAAATTGGAAAGTGTGGAAAACACACACCAATTCATTGTTCAAAACATACAATTGACTATTATTGATTATTAAGTCATATTCAAAATTTAGCTAAATATTAAAAGTACTTTTATTGTATAATGTCTTAATTGATCAAGTGGAAGAATATGTTAACTCAAACACAGGTTATTTAAAAACATATAGTCAGCATAGAAAAAAGAAAAAAGAATTAAAATTAATGAAAAAAACTTAAAGGATTTATGAAATAGCATCAAAGGATCAAATGTTTGATTCATGGGTGTTGAAGGAGGATAGAAAAATAAATGAGTTGAGGGCTTATTTAAAGAAGTAGCAGCAGAAAACTTTGAAAACTTGGACAAAGATGTAAATACCCAGGAAAAAGAAAGATTGCCAATCAAATTCAATTCAAAAAAGACTAAGTCAATACATATTATAATCAAATCATTAGATATCAAACTCAAATAAAGGATCCTGAGAAGCACAAGAGAAAAGAAGCAAAAGACATATAAGTGAATTCCTACATGTCTAGCAGCAGATGTCTCAGCATAAACCTTATATATCAAAAGAAAATAAAATAATATATTCTAAGAAGCGAAGGGAAAAAGAATACTGCCAACCAAGAATACAGTGCCCAGCAAATCTGACCTTCCAGAATGTAAAGATAAAAAACTTTCCCACACAAAGAGTGAGGAAGTAATGGACATAACACACATATTCAGAACATTCTATCCAATAGCAAAAAAAAAAAAAAAAAAAAAAAAGTACATTTTTCTCTACTGAACATGGAACATTTTCCAGAATAGATTATATATTAGCTTCATCATTCCTAAATTTGTCTTCTAATAATTGCTAAAGAAAGTCTTTAAGGTAAAATAAAGAACAATAGTGAGTAACAAGAAAATATCAAAAAGTATAAACCTCACTAGTAAATACAAGTACATAATCAAATTAAGAATACCGTAATTCTGTATTGGTAGCATACAAGTCATATATATTTTTAGCATAAAAGTTAAAACTGTTATAACTAGAATTATTTATTAAATAATAAGCCCACAGTCAACATTGCACTTATGGTGAAATATTGAAAGCCTTTCTTCTTGGACCTGAAATGAGACAAGGATGTGTACTTTCACCAGTTTCATTCAACCTAGTATTAAAGCCCTTTCCAGAGGAATTAGGAAAGACAAAGAAATAAAAAGCATTCATATTGGAAAGGAAGAAAATTATGTTTGCAGATGATGTGATTTTATATGCAGAAAATGGTAAAAATGCCCCCCCCATACACACACACACAAAAAAAACTGTTGGAACTAACATACAAATTTAGTAAAGTTGCAGGATACAAAATCAAAATACACAAATCAGTAGAATTTCTAAAAGAAACTCTCTGAAAAAGAATCAAGACAATAATTGTATTTGTAATGACTAGAATTAAAACTTTGGAATTAATTAATTTATTTAATTTATTTTATTTTTTTTTACTATATATTGAAACATTATTTCTTACATATCACCATGTGATGGATTATATTGACAAAACTATGCATAATTTAGGTGTCATAAAAACAATGAGCCCCCAAATTTATCATCTGAATTACAGTTTGTTCTACAATGCAACAATTCTTTTTGAATCTAAATGATGAGCAAAATATATTTGGCATAATATATTTAAACAAAAATGTATTACTCTCAACCAAGGTTTCCAAAGACACTAATTCAAGGTTCTGTAAAGAAGAGAAAAGTGTTACCATAGAGATGCATGTTTATCATGGTAAATTACACTTGAAATTTCAGCACTGGACTTGATTTTAATTTTTTTTTCCAGATTTTTTTTTTTTAGAATCTAGATTTTTTTAATTAATATCAAATCATAGCTGTGTATATCAATGCGATCATGGGGCACCATACACTGGTTTTATAAACAGTTTGACACATTTTCATCAAACCGGTTAACACAGCCTTCCTGGCATTTTCTTATTGTGTTAAGATAATTATATTCTACATTTACTAAGTTTCACATGTACCCTTGTAAGATGCACTGCAGCTATAGTCTCACCAATCACCCTCTCTCTGCCCATCCTTCTTTCTTCCCTTCCCTCTCCCCTTTCCCCATAATCTTAGGTTATAACTGGGTTATAGCTTTCATGTGAAAGCCATAAATTAGTTTCATAGTAGGGCTGAGTACATTGGATACTTTTTCTTCCATTATTGAGATACTTTACTAAGAAGAATATGTTCCAGCTTCATCCATGTAAACATGAAAGAGGTAAAGCCTCCATCTTTCTTTAAGGCTGCATAATATTCCATGGTGTACATATACCACAATTTATTAATCCATTCGTGGATCAATGGGCACTTGGGCTTCTTCCATGACTTAGAAATTATGAATTGGGCTGCAATAAACATTCTGGTGCAAATATCTTTGTGATAACGTGATTTTTGGTCTTTGGATATATACCTAGTAGAGGAATTATAGGATTGAATGGCAGATCTATTTTAGATCTCTAAGTGTTCTCCAAACATCTCCCCAAAAGGAATGTATTAATTTGCATTCCCATCAGCAGTGTAGAAGTGTTCCCTTTTCTCCACATCCACGCCAACATCTCTGGTCTTGAGATTTTGTGATATGGGCTAATCTTACTGGAGTTAGATGGTATCTCAAGGTAGTTTTGATTTACATTTCTTTGATGATTAAAGATGATGAGCATTTTTTCATATGTCTGTAGGCTGTGCACCTATCTTCTTCAGAGAAGTTTCTCTTCAAGTGCCTTGCCCAGTCTGCTATGGGGTCACTTGTTCTTTTCTTGCTTATACATTTGAGGTCTCTGTGGATTCTGGAGATGAATCCAGCTACTTACTGTTATTTGATTTTTGACAAGCAAATTAAAAACATTCAGTGGGGAAAAGATTCCCTATTTAACAAATGGTGCTGGGTGAACCGGCTGGCAACCTGTAGAAGACTGAAACTGGACTCACACCTTTCGCCATTAACTAAGATAGACTCTCACTGGATTAAAGATTTAAACTTAAGACATGAAACTATAAAAATACTAGAAGAGAGTGCAGGAAAAACCCTTGAAGAAATCGGTCTGGGCGAGTATTTTATGAGGAGGACCAC
>CAUYPK010110530.1:0-14575 GCA_963574355.1 Loris lydekkerianus | reverse complement strand
GAAGCCAAGGCAGGTGGATTGCCTGAGCTCACAGGCTGGAGACCAGCCTGAGTCAGAGTGGGACCCTGCCTCTAAAAACAGATGGTTGTTGTGGTGGGCTACTTGGGAGACTGAGGCAAGAGAATCACTAGAGCCCAAGAGGGCATAATAATAAGGCAGAATTCAATGAATTCATTTCTTCTGCCCAGTAGAATTATGAGGTTCAAGTACATACCCTTTTGGCAATCTGCCTTGATCTAAGTATAAAATCTGTCATTTGTTGTGCAGCATTTCAGAGTGTATGAAATTGGTCCAAGAAATTCATGTCATCAAAGATAATAAAATCAATTATAATTTGTAGTTTTTAACCAATAAATAATCACATACTTTTCTATTAAAATGAAGTGGGTTAAGAACCTTGAAGTGCTTATCAAGTGAGCATGCTTGGTGATGGATAGTGGAGATCAAATGAATGCACTCATTCTTACTGCATTATCTCTCAGCTTAGCAGCATCATAGTGGTTATAATTGTCTTAGAGTTTTAAATGTTTTCATTTGAAGGGTACATATTATTTAATTTTTGCATGTAACATTCCATTAATTATGCCCTTTATGGCTTCGGTATAGTAGTCTTCAGAGTTGAGAGCATTTCTCAAAAGATACGCAAGATGATCTACTAGGGAGATGTACTGGGGAGAAAATATGAGATTTTTTACTTTATATCCTTTTAATAAACATATTATCTCAGTGTCAAAGTACATGTGTATAATTTATGTGCTTTTTTTAAAGGTATGTGTTATTCATAGTAAATGCTTTTTTTTTCTTCCTTCTTTTAACCATGAAGTGTATCTGATTTTAAAAGTCTGAGGACTTCTGGATTATATACCTTTGTTGCCAGTGTACTTCCTCATTTCCAGAGATCCTTTTTTTCCACATCTCTCAATCCCCAACTCCCACTGTCATATTCTAGATTAGTAATTGCCAATAACTGTATCTCCTCTAAGCATTTCACTGGCCATTATTTCTGTGTTTCTAGCTCATTTACTGTAGTATCTTGACTCTAACAATTCTTCAGCTTCCTTTATACCTCTGATCAATTGACATTCCATTTTTGTACTGGCTATTACACCTCTCTCCCCACTTTTCTCAGCTTGAACTCCATGCTTCATGGATTTTGGTCTGAGCAACTATCATCCTGTTGAATCGTCATTATTACCTAGTCATTATTGCCACTTAGAGATACATTTTAGTAGATAGTTCGTGTTTAATTTGAATTCCGTTTTATTGTGATAAAATATATATAAAACTTTCCACTTCAACTATTTTAAGTGCATAATTCAGAAGCATTAATTATATTCACAATGTTGAGTGTCCATCACCACCATTTCCAAAACTTTTTCTTAATCCAAACAGAAAGTCTGTACTTATCAAACAGGAACTCCTCATTCTTCCTTCCAGCCCCTAGTAACCTTGATATTAATTCTGAGGCTATGGATTTGCCTATTCAATGTATTTAATATTTATTCTTTCATGTCTGACTTATTTTACTTATCATAATGTCTTTAAGGTTTGTCCATGCTGTAGCATGTATCTTAACTTTATTCCTTTTTATGGCTGAATAATATTTCATTGTATGAATATACCACATTTTATTTCTTCATCTGTTTGATGGTTACTTGAGTTGTTTCTACCTTTTGATTATTGTGACTAAAGATGCTGTGAATATTGACATACAATTATTGACAGTAATTGAGTACCTGTTTTTAGATCTTTGGGATATTTTACCAAAGAATGGAATGTCTAGGTCATAAGATAATTCTGTGCTTAACATTGGAGTAACTTTACTTACTTACTTACTTACTGTAAACTGCTTTACAGTAAGAACAGTGTACCATTTCACAATTACACCAGCAATTTAGGAGGTTCCAATTTCTCCCATCCTTGTTAACATAACAGTTGTTATTTTTTGTTTTGTTATAGTCATTCTAGTAGGTATGAAGATCTATCTCATTGAGGTTTTGATTTGTCTTTTCCTACTTACTAATGATGTTGAACATCTTTTATGTGCTTATTGTTCATTTACGTATTTTCTTTAGAGAAATGTGTCTTTTACCCATTTTTAATTGACTTTGCCTTTTTATTTTTAGACAAATAGAATTCTTTTTGTTGTTGTTGTTTTGAGACAGAATCTCAGTATGTCACCCTCAGTAGAGTGCTGTAGCATCACAGCTCATAGCAACCTCAAGCTCTTGGGCTTAAGTGATTCTCTTGCCTCAGCCTCCCAAGTAGCTGGGATTATAGGCACCTGCCACAACACCTGGCTATTTTTTTTTTTTTTTGGTGTGGTAGTTGTCATTGTTGTTTAGGAAACCCAGGCCAGGTTCGAACCTGCCAGCTCCAGTGTATGTGGCCAGTGTCCTAACTGCTGAGCAAGGGGCTCCAAGCCTGACAAATAGAATTCTTGATTCCACCCTTCCCCTCTGGCCAAACTTGCGTTTCCTCATGTACAGGATTTTAGTAGGATACTTAGACCAAAAGCCAATGTCATTTTGCTGATTCTTTTTTCCTCTTACACTGTTTGGTATAGGTTGGTTGGGTTTGATTAATATCAAATTTAAAAATGAAATTTTCTTATTGGCATAGAATTTAATTATTGTTTGAAAAGCAAGCAACAAGGAGCTTAATTGTACTTTATTAGTAATTGAGCATAAATTATTCTATTTTTTATGTCTGAAGATGCAGTTTTCATTTGTATTGATTAGATTTATTATTTATGTATTTATTTAGGAGACAGAGTCTTACTGTGTTGCCTTCGGTAGAGTGCCATGGCGTCACAGCTCACAGCAACTCAAACTCTTGGGCTTAATCAATTCTCTTGCCTCAGCCTCCCAAGTAGCTGGGACTACAGGTATCCACCACAATGCCCGGCTATTTTTTTCTTTTTTTGACAATCCCCAGCAGTTGTCATTGTTGTTTAGCAGGCCCAGGCTGGGTTCAAACTGCCAGCTCTGGTGTATGTGGCTGGCACCCTCACTGCTGAGCCTATTGGTTAGATTTAATGTTGTTCTTTTTTTTGTTTGTTTTTGTTTTTTTTGAACTTTATGTTTATTTAATTTAAAAAAAATTTAATGGAAAAATTCAAAATTCAAATATCTAAAAATTTAGAAAATGGTATAATGAACTGCATGTACTTCCTCATATATCTTCAATAATTATTAGTATTTTAGCAATCTCTTATCTTTCCTTTCTCCCTTTATTTCTTGGAATTTTAAGGCAAATCCCACACATGGCACTTCACTAGGATATACTTGTTTGTAGGTTTTTGTTGTCTTTGTCTTTATTTTATGACAAGTGATAATGATTTTCCCTTTAAATTCTTCCTTTTAAAATGAAATTATTTAAGTAAAAAATGTTGAGTTGGGTTGAAACTATTAAATCATTAATAGTGCAGATGACATGTAGGTATAGTAAAAATTGTGAAGGTGGTATGTGAATAAATATGTTTGAGCATTATTCTGAAGTACTCAAAATTCCTTGAAATTTTTTTAACATGAGTTTTGCTATTCCCATATGGTAGAAAACCTGGCCTCATAATAAACATCTTCTTTAACTTATTGTGATTAACTCTTCATTCCGAAAACAGTAGTAAGTTCCTGGACATCTTTTACACATCAGTGGTTTTTTTGCTTTAGATTGAACAGAGAGGTCTTGTTACAGGGCTTTGTGTCACTCAAGGATGTGACTGTGGACTTCACTCAGGAGGAGTGGCAGTGGCTGAACTCTGCTCAAAGAAACCTATACAGGGATGTGATGCTGGAGAACTATAGCAACCTTGTTTCAGTGGGTAAGGACATTTTCCCTCAGAGAGTACTTGTGTTAGTTACCTATTGTAATAGCCCGAAATTTACTGGCTTAAAACGAACAGTTTTTTTACTAACACTACCTATACATCAGGAATTTAAAATAACTTGCTGAGTAGATTTGGCAGTAGTCTGTCCCATGGTTGCAGTCAGATATCGTCAGGGGCTGTATTCACCTGAAAGCTTGACTGGAGCTGTAAGGTCTTTTTCTAAGGTTGTTCACTTATAGGACCGTTGACAGGAGACTGTTGTTCATTGGCAGGAAGCCCCAGTTCCTCTCCTCATAATATTCCAGCTAACTTCCCCCAGGTAGAATGATCCAAGTGAGCTGACAAAGAGGAAGGTATCTTTTGTAACTAAGTTTTCACAATCACACCATCACTTATTGTATTTATTAGAAGTGAGTTGCTAAATCCAGCCCCTTGCAGGGAGGGAGAATTCAGCCCTACCTCTTGAAGGGAAGTGTGTCAAAGAATTTATGGACAAATATTAAACCAATGAGAGTACTTAATTGATTATTTGTTTTTCTTATTTACTAAAAGCTGTTGGGTCTCTGAATGTTAATGAGCTTGGTTTCAAGCTGTGTCAAAATAACGTTAATTTTTTTAGTACCAAGTACTATGCTTCTGCCTCTCCAGGGAACGTGGATAAAAAGAAAATGAATACTTCATCTTGCTCATTCTTTGAGGCAAAAGGCAATGGACTTGGAGCCCAAGTTTTTCTTAGTTTATATGCACATAAATTAATTGAGGTATAATGTATATAAAAAGTGTTCAAATATTATAGAGCTTGATGCATTTTTTCATAAGTATATACCTGTGTGACTACTACCAAGATCAAGACACAGAACATATCTATCGCCCTGGCAGACTGTGAGAGCCCCTTACTATTCTATACTTTATCACCATAGATTAACTTTGTCTATTCTTGAACTTCATTAAGTGGAATCACACAGTATGTTTTTATTGTCTGACATATTTTATTTAATATAATATCAGTGAACTTCATTCATGATGTTGCATGTAGTAGTAGTTTGTTCCCCCTTATTATTGGGTTATGTTCCATTTAATAAGTATACAATAATTCATCAGTGTATCCATCTTACTGTTGATGGTCATTTGGGTTGTTTTGGATTTGAGCTATTATGAGTAAAGCTGTTAGAAATAGTCTTACAAGTATTTTCTGGTTGAAAAAAGCATTTTGTTTCTATTGGGTGTATATTATAGGAGTGGAATTGCTGAGTCATAAGGCATATGTATATTTAGTGTTAGTAGATGCTACTGGACAGTTTCTCAAAGAGGTTATAACAATTTACATACTACCAGCAACATACGAGAGTTTTGTCAAGCTTTGATAATGTCAGTAGCCATTATGGTGCATATGTAGCAGGCCTACTTCTAAGAAAGTTGGTTGTCCATTAATGTCAAAGTCCTTTGTCATTTTCCATAAGCAGGGTATCAGTCCCTGAAGTCAAATCTAATGTTGAAGCAAGGAGAACCATGGATGGAGGAGAGAGGAATCTCAAGTTGGCCCTATCCAGGTAAGTGAGAACCTAACATATGGAAAGCAAGGAAGTAAGATTCTTATAGATCCTTGAAATATTATTTTTCTTTTTCCTTTTTTTTTTTTTTTTAATGTTTTAGTGATGAAATGTATTACATCCCCTAGGCAGCTACAAGATTGCATTAGAATGAAGCATTGCTTGTAAGCCAGATGTGTGCCCTTGTCACTGCATCATTGGAAATACTGCATTATGAGGAAATTGATGCGATGCTCACAAATCTATCAAGATTGTCTGCACAAGTATGATCAAGACACAGAGAGCAAACCATTACTTTGCTTTATAGAAGTTAGAAGATGAGCATGTACAGAAAGCACAATTTTGGCCAAAAGATTAAATGACAATCAAGAAGGAAACTCAGGCTTCATATAGCTCAACAGTCTGATGGTAGATATGGTTGGATCTTAAAAACCATACCATAGGAATCATTTACATTTAATCTTACTGTATTTACCAAAAGGGTCTAAACCCATAAATCATAGCCAAATCAGAGCTTCCTTGAGGCAGAATTCTTTTATCATGTATCACGTAGAATTAAAAAAAAAAAAAACATATAAAACTATAGAATGAGAAAGACTTGGTATAATATTAGCTCCTCAGGAAAAGATGTAAACATTTCAGTTTTCCATAAACTTAATATAAACCCAATGTGTGATGAGCTCCCATATCTATTATAATAGGTGGCATTAATAGAAGTATGGAGCAAGAACAAACTGGCAAACAGGAAAACTTCACTGATAGTCTGTAATGATGTGGACAGTATGGTGCTTACTTCTCACTACCACGTTATAGAAAAGGTTGGCAAAATGAAGCCTGTACATCAGAGGCAAATACAAAGATAGAACTGCATCTGATAAGGATGTTTTAAATAAAAGTATTAGGTAACTTTAAGACCCATTGGAGCTTATGTTAATGATGTTATCATTCATGGTAACTAATATTTATTACATTATCTCATTTAATGTTCTCACAATCTAGTGAATTAGGTGCCTTGTTACCACCCACTTCATAGATAACAAGATGCATGTTATGCATCTCTTGAGGCCACATGATCAGAGAGAGCAAATGACCATGTCCTCAATGACAGTGCTATGCTGCATCAGGTGTAAACAGTTGACAGTCCTTAACAAACTATCCCGGGTCTGGAACACTGTGGATGAAGGAGAGTGACATCGAAGGGTATATATAAGGCTGCAGACCTAGACATGGGGTTACATTTGCATATTACCAAGTCTTATGTGAGACAATTCTCTGATAAGCAGAGTTGCTCAAAACATGACAGGATCTCCAAATGACAGATGTATCTCCAAATCTGGGGAAGCTCTTGACCTTTGAGCAGCTGTTTAGATGTATCTCCAAATCTGGGGAGGCTCTTCACCTTTGAGCAGCTGTTTTAGATGTTTCTCCAAATCTGGGGAAGCTCTTCGCCTTTGGTCTGCTCCTCATTTTGTTTCTTTTACTGTATAGATGAAGATTTCCAGTTGTCAAGATAGTAAGAGTTGCCAAAAGCTTTTGCTGTTGTTTCAATACCCCTAAATTCTTAACTCAAAACAATATTAAAAAGCAGTTTGTTATTTCCCATGGTAGTTCCAGTCTGGACAACATACATTTTTTCTAAGTTGGAAATAAAAGGTTTTGTACAGAGCTCAAAATAAATAGCCTAGGGCAGGACTTATAGCTCCTTCCTTGAAGAATGATATCTGAAAGCTTTCATTACCTTCCCCAGGATAGCAGTTACAGTCTGTGACAATTACCTAATTCAAGGCAGATGAATGACAAGTTCCCCTCCATTCTTTAATAGCAACATTACAAAAGCAAGTTGGACAAAATTCTAGAGAGAAAAAAATTCTCATTGGTACTTCGCAAATATCATGTTCCATTTGCTACGATCCGTAGAAACTATTCTGGTAAAGGTGCACACAGATCTTAGTTCATTGTATATAAATATTTTAAAAGCCAAAACTTTATTATATAATGCTGTATTATATAATTATAACTAACATTCGTTGAGCACTCAGTATGTGACAGGCCCTGTTCCAAGAACTTTATATTTTACTGCACTGAAACCTCACACCAACCAGGGGTGGTGGGAAGTGCGCAGAATGAGTAACTGTCCAAGGTCACACAGGTGTCTAAGACGTCAGGTGAATGGTGGTCTTGCTCCAGGATCTCCACACATAATCAGGTCTCCAGATGGCCTCTCATTCTCTGGTTTGCCATCCATGAAAGAGGCAAAATACCACTCTGTATCCTCTCTACTCCCATTCTAGAATATCTTCCTGCACTGTAGGGTCTGGAAACTCAAAAAGCACCTTTGTGAGACCTATGCTCTAGGCTCTGCCAAATAGATTCAGTTCTAAGAAATGGAGTGTGTGCAAGTGAGGTGCAGGCCTATAGTCCTTCTGTGCTTGCTGGTCTGATCCTTGGCATCATAGCTGCTGAGCAGGCAGTGGCAGCATTAAGATTTCCAATAGAACATTCTTATGGTGTGGTTGCGAGATTCTGTAACTGCATACTACCTTAAACCAACTAGATCACATTCCATACTAACAAAGTCCTTGGTGCATGCAGAGGACTTCAAGCCTATTAGTTCATTTTCTTCCAGAAACCCAATGCTTTGTGTGATATGGCTAACACAGGGGTGGAAGAGATGGCCTCTCTGAAAAAACTGGCTGAAAGCAAATGTATAAAGGCTTGCTCTCTTTTCTCTGCCCTACTTTGATCCTGTCTCTTAAAAATCAAAGAACTATAAACTTGCTATAGGCCTTCTAGTCCAACTTCCTCATACTAGTGGGACACCAAGGGTCAGAAATATTATTTTTCTTTCTATGCTTTTATATTCAAATATCTTTTCTTGTATATCTAAAAATCATTTTATACTAATATATATATATAGTTCAAAGTTATAATACTAACATTGCTACATGAGAGAATGAATTAATGAGGTTTAAGATTTCATGGCAGTTTTTTGTGTTCTTAGAAAATATCTCAAAAAAGACTTAGAGTATAGTGTTCAAAGACCATTTGGAATATTTATATTCTTTTGTGGTTATTTTATCAACTTAACATACAGCTAATTAATTTCAGTTTTTATTTTACAAATTTACTTTTTTCCTTTATAACTGAATTTTAATTTTTCAAAAACAAAATATTTTAATGGTTCAAAAATTAAAATTTTATAAAAGATATTCTCTCAAGTCTTTTATTCCTATCACCACTTCACTCTGTTTTCCTCAATTTCTGTCATTATAGATAGCTATTTATATTGCTTTCTGTTTTATCCTTTCAGCATATATTTCTTTTCTCTTGAAATTAAGCAAACGCACACACACAGACACACACACACACACTGTTTTATGTGATAGTATGGAAATTCTCTAGGATACACAAAAGTAATATGCTTGCATAAAGAATTTTCATTTACCTATCACCTGGCATCATTATCAACATTTGAAAATCTTGTCACATCTGTTTTTTTATATATACTTTTTGTTCAAGTATTTAAAGAATTTTTTTTATTTCTCCCTGTTTTTTGTTCATTTCAGTTTTTATTTTTTGAAGTTCTAATTCATAGCAGTTTTCACATTCTCAAATATTTGTTTGAGTATATTATTTTTAGAATGTAGAGAAAAAAATTTCTTTAATTACATGTCTAATATCTTTGGTTTTTTGCAGGGGACAATTTTCTCTGTTGATTTTTACACATTTCCTGATTTTCCATAATAGTTCTTGATGGACTGTTCATTTTTTCTGTTCATTATTATTATATCATGGTGTTTTTACAAAATTTCTAATTTTATGGAGCTCTTTTCTATTAATATAGCATAGTTCAAGATCTATATGAGGGCTTCTACTTTCCTCTCTCTGTGACAGGGAAGGAGTTTTGAGTTTTCTGGTTCTCCTTTGACTTGTAGGACCCTAATTTTTTTCCTTTTCTCCTTTTTCCTGTTTCTACCACCAAATTACTACAGCAAGCCTTTATTTTTATACTTTTTTATCCCTCTTAACTATACTTGTTCTTTTAAATAGAGTATGTTTCATTCTGTCCCTTGTGCTTTTTATGTTATCTGACCTATTAAGATGCATGTACTTTAAAATCCTTTGCCTGTAGTTGTGCTTTAAGTGGTCTGGTTACTTTTATGTATTTATAGATTTAATGTGGATTTAATCTTTCTGTTGTTCTCTTCAGCTCACCCTCAAGTCCCTTTGTTAGCATCATTTCTCTGTCTTCCCTGCAGTTATTTTTTTGGTCAGCCTTTCCTGTTTACAGACCCATGTGGTAAAGTGGGGGTTAACTCTAAGAGTGTGGGACTGTGACACTGAGTTCATTGACTCTTTTTCTACTATTGCTCTGCCTACTTTTTATTTTCATTTCTTCTTCTATCTTTAGGTTTTATTCTTTATCTTAAATTACAAAGCTGATCATATTCATTTGCAAATTTCTAGTGATTTCTTTTAAAATGAAGAACTTTATTTGGTTTTTGTTTTTGTGTTTTATCTTGTTATCCCCAAAGCTGAAGAGCAAAGTGACATCGTTTATACTTGTGCTTTCTTTCAGACTATGAAATTAGACCCCAAATTAAAGAATTAACTCCACAAAAGAGCCTTTCTGAAGAGATACTCTGTAACATGATAGTAGACTCAATTTTTAAAGACTTGAAACTTGAAGATGAACTAAATCATCAGGAAAACCAGGACAAGCTTGTGAACCAAGTTGTACTTAACAGTAAGTCACTGACTGAGGAAATAGATTGTGAATATAATGTCCTGGAAAAAGTAGTCCCTGTAAACAGAGCAGTTAATGAGCATATCAGTACCTTTGTGCAGGCATCACACCTTTTTGCACAACCTACACTTCTTACCAGCAAGAAACCATATAAATGTATACTGTGTGGGAAAGCCTTTAGTGGAAAGTCAGGACTCATTGTGCATCAGAGAATTCATACTGGGGAGAAACCATACAAATGTAATGAATGTGAAAAAGCTTTTATTCAGAAGCCACAACTTACTGTACATCAGAGAACACATACAGGAGAGAAACCCCATGAATGTGGTCATTGTGGGAAAGCCTTTATCCAGAAGTCAAGCCTCATTATTCATCAGAGGATTCACACAGGGGAGAAACCCTATGAATGCAATGAATGTGGGAAAGCGTTCGTCAAGAAGTCAACTCTTAGTGTGCATCAAAGAGCTCATACTGGGGAGAAACCATATGAATGCAGTGAATGTGGGAAAACCTTCGTTTTGCATTCTCAGCTCATTGTACATCAAAGAATTCATACTGGGGAGAAACCCTATGGATGTAATGAGTGTGGAAAAAACTTTCACAGGAAGTCAGAACTAAGTGTTCATCACAGAAGTCATACTGGGGAGAAACCTTTTGAATGTAATGAATGTAAAAAATCCTTTATTCAGAAATCAGATCTCATCGTACATCAGAGAATTCACACTGGGGACAAACGATATCAATGTAGTGAATGTGGGAAAGCCTTCACTCGGAGTTCACACTTCATTGAACATCAGAGAATTCATACTGGGGAGAAACCCCATGAATGCAGTGAATGCAGAAAAGCT
The DNA here is from genome assembly GCA_963574355.1 of Loris lydekkerianus. Taxonomy (NCBI): domain Eukaryota; kingdom Metazoa; phylum Chordata; class Mammalia; order Primates; family Lorisidae; genus Loris; species Loris lydekkerianus. The sequence goes on along the minus strand of CAUYPK010110530.1, from coordinate 3,601 downwards.
TTCATCCAGAAGTCACAACTTATTGTGCATCAGAGAATACATACTGGGAACAAGCCATATGAATGCAGTACATGTGGAAAAGCCTTTAGCAAGAAGTCACACCTCACCATACATCATAGAATACATACTGGAGAAAAACCCTATGAATGCAATGATTGTAGAAGAGCCTTCAGCAAAAAATCTACTCTCATAGTTCATCAAAGAATTCATGTTGAACAGAAATTCTTTTAGTGGAATGAGAAAACCTTGAGTCAATGATCAAAACTTTAATACACATCATAGAATTTATAGCTAGAAACCCTATGAATGAACTAAACATGGGATGCCTTTAACAATAGCTCCAGAACTAGCAAGCACTGGAAAATTTGTACTGAGAAACAACAACACAAATTTAATGAATTTGAAAAGTTATGTTTAAAAAAAAAAAAAAAACTACATTGAATATCTTGGTTCAGACTTAATACTGAAAGCTTTCTTTAAAGTATTAGAAAAAAATCTAAATTACATCATTGATATGTTTACTATGAAATACATTTTTTTTTTTTTTTATACAGAGTCTCACTATGTCACCCTCAGTAGGGTGCAGTGGCATGGACAGCTCACAGCAACCTCAAACTCTTGGGCTTAAGCAATTCTCCTGGGCTTGGTGCCTGTGGCTCAAGCAGCTAAGGTGCCAGCCACATACACCTGAGCTGGCCAGTTCGAATCCAGCCCAGGCCTGCCAAACAATAATGATGGCTGCAACTAGAAAATAGCCGAGTGTTGCAGCAGGCACCTATACTCCCAGCTACTTGGGAGGCGGAGGCAGGAGAATTGCTTGAGCCCAGGAGTTAGAGGTTGCTGTGAGCTGTGATGCCACGGTGCTCTACCCAGGGCAACAGTTTGAGGCTCTGTCTCAAAAAAGCAATTCTCCTGCCCCTCAGCCTCCCAAGTAGCTGGGACTACAGTTGCCCACCACAATGCCCGGCTATAAAATACATTTTTTAAAATAAGTAAATCAAGAAATTTGAACAAAAAAGTGACAAACACATTAAGTGGTCTTTCTGCAAGTGATGTAGGAATGGCATGCAAACCAAATTATCTGTTGGTCAAAGGTGAATATTCATACTACTTTTGCACACTAAATGACACCATGTTCCCACATTGTAAAACAATGTAAATGATAATAGACTGAAAAAGTAATATAGATTGTTATTTAACAGAAATACATACATATATGTATATATATTTGTAAATCAGTGGTAGACTTTAAGAAAATATAATTTAAAGAATACAGAGTTAAGAAAGACCCAGAATTAAAAAAAAAAAAAAGACCCAGAATAATATGAGATTAAAAAGAGCAGCAAAGTGGCAATAGACAGTATTGGCGTACTCCACACTTGAAACAAAATAGTTCTGTACAAGAAACTCCTTTTCATATTCCTTTTACTTTGCAAATCAGTATGGTATTTAGACAAGTACTGTTAACATAGCTGTGTTCTTTGTATCTGTATGATGAACAGAGTTAGGTTTTGCTAAAGCTACTTTTGTTTGGAGGTTTAGCATATGCATTTTATTCACTAAATCTGTGGTCAATGAGGTAAAGCAAATCTGTGAGACTGGCCTTATCTCCATTTTATAAATGAGGCGAAGTGGAGCTCAGAAAGGATCCCTGTTCCCAGCTAATACTGTATGTGGCTAGTCAGTGGAATGTTGAGATTCTGATTAAGTCCTTAACCCACACAGTATTCTGTCCCACTGAGAACATGGATAAGTGCCATGTCACTTCAGCTCCAGACAGAACTGAATTGAGTAAGACCAGGCATTGTGGTATTCTGTATCTGTCCCTGCAATATGTTGAATAAATTAAGAAACATGCATTTTAAAGGACTCTGATTAGATTGAGAATTCTAATATGGAGGAGTTGCTAGAGACATTTTCTTCAGGGATATCTGTTTTGTTGCCCTGTAAATTTCCTTGTGACCAGCTTGAATATTAGAAATTACACTATTTGCTTTTAGTTTGAAAAAAATTAGTCTTTGCTTCATTGAGTTGTCATTTTGATATTATAAACAACTTCACTTACAAATTCTGTTATTGTCTAAGACATGCGTAGTTTTCCTTAAAAGTACAACCTGGCCTTACATAAGTCATTCATTGCCAAATGATATGAATAAGTGGATTGCCATCAAAAAACTTTCTAAGCTTTTCATTGAATGAAGGTGGACATGATCTATCATATTGAGCTTGATCCTAATTTCTTAACCATGTTTTTCTTAGATTTTTAAACTAAAATTGAAAATAGTGAATAACAACCATGATTCTTAATTTGCATTTTAAAAGCTATGGAATCTGGGTAGATGGAGGAATGGAAGCAGCCTGCAAGCATACCACTCTCAAAGAAAGGAGTGTAAATTGCATGCAGATACCTATCTAGGTATAGCTTTTCTCAAATGGAGTATTGTGAAATCACAGAGAAGTAATACAAGACAATCAGTGTGAAAAAGGAAGTGACAGGGTGATGAAATTTGACAAGATCAAAGGAATCTGTGGGGAGGCATCTATACACAGGGGAGAATAGGAGGATAGATTGCTGTGGCCATGTTGGAAGAGGGCTCCCTCCACTGCTATAGGCCTCTACCAGGGACCTGTCTAGAGTCTGAAGTCACCGCATTAGAAAACAGGCACAGTATTGATCTAGTGGCAGCTGATCCCAGGTTTCTGCAGCTCATGCTGTCCTGTGCTCTGAGGTGCATGACATGAGATTAGCACAGAACCCAGTTTTTCAGCACTAGCTTTCGCATTGCCTCCACCAGGCTGGGGAGGTAGTGGATTAAGTGGAGGCTCCTTTGAAACACCCTGTTAATGGAAGCCAAGCACTGAAGGATCTGAGGGCAGATCACAGATCTGAGCGCTGATCTGGGTAACTGAGCAGCTGCTTCATTGGATCATGTGGGGAGTAGAGAGAACTCTGTGGTCCCTGGGCTGCTGGAACTGAACCATGCCCCCATGATTTGGTATCCATAGTCCCTTAGTCTGCAAACAGCCAGCTGCCTGCTCAGCCTGACTTTGTGTCCCAAGTTGGAATAGCTTGCCACCTGCTCATGCCTGATTCTGCTCTCCACTTAAGCTCTCAGAATGGTGCCTGTGGCTCAAAGGAGTAAGGCACTGGCCTGATATGCTGGAGGTGGTGGGGTCAAACCCAGCCCCAGCCAAAAACTGCAAAACACACACACACACACACACACACACACTGCTAAGCCTGATTTTGCCCTCCAGGTCTGAATGAATCTTGGGAGACTGTGGGCAAGAAGTGGCTTGTAAGCACACCACTCTCAAGAAGCTGCCTCTGTGCCCTGGGTTGGAACATCCCACTGCCTGTACAGCCCTGACTTTGCCTAATCAGCCTTCTGCCTTCCTGGCCCTGCCTCCATTGCCCCAGGTTAGAACCATCCACAAAAGGCTCAACCCTGCTTCTATCTTCTAGGTCAGGGGTGGCGAACAAGTTCGACACAAAGAGCCAAAATTTTAAACTGTGAGAGTCAGAGAGCCACACCACGCAGTGACCTGCCAAAACAGACAAACACTCACACAAAAGCATATAATTTTAACAATAATATAT